>WURT03000016.1:563912-579029 GCA_009936505.3 Holothuria glaberrima
TTGGAGATTAAACAGAAATGTTTAATGTTTAATGTTTTATGTTGAATGTTTTATGTTTTAAACAGAAATGAACATTTTTTTATGTTTTGGAGATTAAACAGAAATGTTTAATGTTTAATGTTTTATGTTGAATGTTTTATGTTTTAAACAGAAATGAACATTTATTTATGTTTTGGAGATTAAACAGAAATTGACAGCCCTACGGTAGTTTGATAATTTGTGGGTCCTTTTAATGTGGTTAAGGCAGGGATGGACCAGATCCAAATTTCTGGACCCAGCAGAAACTAAATTTTGCCAGAGTAGTATTTCAAATCCCACCAGATTAAGTCCAGCCAGATTGGAAATACTGCAGTATCTGGCCAAATTTCATTCTGACCAGATTGGATTTGGTGGGCTCAATTCTTTTCATTAGTGAAGAGAAACATTAAAAAGCAGCACTGTGGGCAAGGGGAGGGGAAAGGTTGTCAAAGCAAGGGAGGTGGTGGTGGGCATTATGATAGTACTATGTTAAGTAAGTCCCTAAGCTGGTGTGATTTTGTAGGGTTTAAACTCTAGATTATAATGCACAAAAAAGTTAAATGGATAAATTATTGCACATTTTTTAAAATAACATACAGCACCTTTTAAATTTTACCTGAGTTTTTGAAAAGAATGATTTTCACTTTCCAGCTGGATAGTCTTACAAACCAGATATCCAGTCAATGCCCCTAGTTAAGGCCATTCCCAAATGTGGTTTGCTGAATTTGATTAAGTTTAGTGTGAAATTGACATTTTGGCAAATTTGCTAAATTACACAACTAACTTTAAAAAATGCAAATTTTACAGCAAAAAATGGAAACATGCATCTGTCCAATCCCAGATCTTGGTAGTCTATTAAGTACATGCTCTGTAGACTTCTAAAAAGAAATTTAGTAATGGATCTAGAAGCAATGATAAATCCAGCAACCATTTTAATGAACATTATTGGTTGATTCATAGACATGCTACAGTGATGTACAGTGCAACAGAGCATACATGAGTTTTTGAACTTGCTTGTTACACACACCCCCTTTGAAATTCAAGCCTAAACAATTTTAATTTGGATGCAAAATATTTAAAGGTGGAAATTAAATATCCTGTCTTTGACACTCATTTTCCCTGCAAGATACTGTAGGCTCCCTATCAAGTGCTTTGAAAGGACAATCTTAAATGAGGATAGATGACGTTGCAATGAGTGTGGTAGTGTCTGTACTATGTGTACAGTATGACATAGGGAGAAACTATGCAGGCAAAACCATCTAAAATGGGTCCAGATGACAGCTTATGGGGCACTGGTTAAGTGCAGAAAAAAACCTCTGATGATAATACAGGGAGGGGGAGAGGACAGAGAGGACCACACCCTTTAACATTTTAGAAAATCCTAGGGACTGTGCTACCATTTGGCATTAACCCCTACAAACAAGGCATGCATTCTGACATTGGATTTATACAGCAGTTCCAGGAAGAACCAGAATTGTAACCAGAATTGGAACCAGAATTGTAACCAGAATTGTAACCAGGTCAACCATAAGTCAACGAGAAGCAACTGGCAAGAACTGGTGCTTTTGAAGACTACTGTACAGTACAGTACCTCTACTGTATGTACTAAAATTAATGTTAAAGTAACTAAAAAGACCTTTAGATTCATAATTTCAGTCTACTGCATGCAGTAATGTAAATGATGTTTACGAATGAAATTTGGGAGGTGAGGGGGAGGGGGTGCTTCCATTTTGACAATTTACTGCTTCACAACTTGCACAGTGTTTTGATGGTTTTCGGTATGGACCTTCTTGTGCTCAAATAACCTTATAGTACCTTCCACACATAGAACACTTTCTAAAGACATGTCAAATATGAGATCAATGATAGAAATTAACTGTCCTGAAAAAGTGTTTAACAACAAGGTTACTTTGAGTGACCTCAAATAACCTCTCTTCATCCAAAACATTTCACATTGACAGAATTCTATTCAATATGGGATATCCTTTCCATAAATGAATGAGAGTCATCAGAGTTTACATTGTCTATGTTATGACCTCATATGACCAATGGCCTCCATCAAAAAACAATCAAGGTTCAGCTCTCAATATAGGGTACACTATGCCACATTACTGTTTTCCCTTCTACAGTAGTTATCTTATTTCCACAACTCCTTTGTCGACCTCTGATGACCCCAAATGACCTGTATAACCTCTATCAATGTGATGGTCAACCTGTGACTGGGATCAATGTGTTCGTCATGTGTTAAGACTGGACAACTAGTCTACTCTCCCTTGCAGTATTTTCCTTACAAGTTTCTCTTTACCATACATGCCAAAAAAATGCACTCACATGGGAACATAAACCAAAAGGACTGCATAGTTCAGGCAATGCCTTGAAAAAATTTTGTAACAAAAATGTCACTTGGATTTTAATTGTGCCCAAATCTGCATAATTAAAAGCTAATAAGCACCTTTCTGAATTATTGAAGAGTATTCAAGTTGGTTAAAATTCCATTTAATACAAAGTGGGTGGCAGACAGCTCACAGGCTCGAATAATGGCTAAATGCTCTAGTGTTGGCAAATTTAAGGCGTTTTCGTATGCATCCATTTTTCTCCAGTGGACTACTGTCAGAAGCAAGGTCAATTCTCTGACGTAAAATTAATTTCATCCAAACAACAGGGATCATTTCATCGATAGTTCCATACAACGAAGGTTCAACAAAACCGAAAATCCACACTCTGACTTAATCCTAATCCTAACAATAATCCTTACCAAAACCCTAATCCTACACGAGGATAATCCTAGGCCTTATTCTTAACTTTCCTAGGTGTTTCTAAACCGAATTCTAACCCAAAGAAGATTTTCATTTCATTTTCAATTTTAAATCTTTGGTATACATAGCGAACCTTTGATCTAAAGAACCTTCGGTCTAGAGGGCAGTCCCCCATCCAATTAAACCAGCATTACATTAACATACTCTTACTATATCAGAGACAGGGTATCTGTCAAGGGGGATTAATTTGCCCCACAAATCCCCCCCCCCCTCTTTTTCATTTCCATAAAAATTTAAAAATTGCCAATATCTTGGTTTCTTACTTAAGAAGAGGACACTTTTACAGCAATGTTTGAACTTACATGAATAAATGGCCTTTAAAACCCTTCAAATTGCATCTACAGTATAGAAGCCTTGATGCAAGTTTTTGTCCCCTTGAATCCACTAGTAACTCTGGCCAAGGACAGCATCAATTTGGATTTGGGGTTTTCAGTAGCAGTAATAAATCCCCCCCCCTTTTTTTCGAGTTTCTGGTAGAATCCCTGAGAGGGGTTGGGGGACAATTTACTTGTCAATCATCTCCCTAATCATGTCATTGAAGTAATTTATTCCTAGAAAATCCCTACCAGTAAATATTCCCAATGAGAATGGATATGCCAGTGGCATAAATGAAAAGAACTGTAACAAAAGTGGTGTTTTATCATAGTCTAAAAGAGTATATTTTGTTTAGAGAGTAATTTCTTCATCAAAATTATCCTTAACACTTCAACTGAAGGAAAGGGGAAATCAGAAGTCTGTGTGTCCTGAAGTAATGTTACACATGTTTTTACTTCTCTGCTATTCGTTTGAAATGCATCCTGGATGAATTGCTATGAGTTTCTGGTGCATTATTGCATGAATGCCATGAAGGCGGGTAATATCCACAAAGTTCAGTGGGCTACGTACAACTGGAAAAAAGGCAGTGGCCGGACTTAAACCAATTGGTTACAAACTGCGCCATAAAACTTCATCTAACTAACTACTGTATTAAGTTAAATAGCACTGAATCTCCACCCCTGCCATGCAAGTATTAAACTTTGATTAGAGTGCATATCCAAGCTATATTTTAAATGGGAACACTTAACATGATATTGCATCTCACTTCGCTATGCAAGGATTTATCATTATACAATTTATGCAAAAACGAATTTATTCAATGACATAGTTCACACTGTATGACTAAAATTTTAATGATCCTCATCACTGCTGTGTACAGTACATACTTCACGAATATATTATTGCATAAGTTTGTACTGTGCAGTCTAACAGTACACAGTACTCCTTCTGCCCTGCACAATTCATAACTTACTGCTACTGTGCACTAAGAGCTTAACATCACATTTGCCCTGAGGTACATGAAGGACTTCATTGTAAATCATAAGGATATTGAATCATATTGAATTCAAATTACACTTCATCATACTGTATCTAAGAAGCCCAAATCACCTTGGAGTAAATGGCAGCTGAACATACTCAGGACTGTAAAAATAATTCCCCGGAAGTAAGTCAAATTTTATATGTGTTTGGTTTCTTTTTTTTTTCTTTTTTTTTCCGCTTCCTACATATTTGTTACATACCTGCATACTGTACATGAACAAAGAAAACAGAAAAATCAGACTTTTCTCCAATTCAAATTTAACCCCAAATAGAACTCTTTCCCAGTAAGAAATTTCCTGATCCCTTATTTTAACCACCCAGATACATCCTTATCATGACCAACAGCAAGAAACCAAAATTCTCCCTCTCCCCTCTCGCCCAGCCCCCCAAGTTTCAATCCAGCCCCCCCTTCGAAAAAGTCTGTAATATTAACCATCAACTGTGTAGAGTAACTCCCTACCAATGAAACTTTACCAAAATTCTCCCTCTCCCTCTTGCCCCCTACCCCTCCCCCAAAAAAAAGTTGTGCAATATTTAACATCAACTGAAAAGTAACTTTTATCTGTGCTGCACTTATCTTACCACATGTCTCTTTTCTTGAACTGTTGTAAACTGGACCGTTAAACCTCATCTAACTAACTAACTAAGGAAATTGAATGAACTGGTACCCCTAGTATTTTATATCAACTGGCAATGTAACCTAATAGGCCTAAATGAAAATATGGTATGATCTATGATCATGGAATGAGGTATTCAAAACCAAGTACCGTGGTAAGTTGAACTGCAAAATTAAAAAAAAAAAACAATCTCAAGAAAAAATTCACTTATGTGGTTCATTCATTCTTCGTTCACCTAACCTATACTGCAAAACCTGAACATTCACAAGTCTTGTCTGACATAATATTTTTGAAAAAAAAAGGCCCTTGTCAGAGTTATTCTGTGAGACTGAATGATCTGATAAATGACTTGATGTTTTCTTCCTGTGTCATTTTGACGCAGTCTAAAGCATAATATTTCCCTGTTTCACTGACTGTACTGCCTCCTTCATCCCTCCCCCACAAAAAGGACAAAAAATGAAGATGCTTAGCTTACTTTTTTTCTTGTGACATGTGCACTTTGAATTCCTCTAATGTTATGCAACATTCAGGTACTTTAACAAACTTACAAATTTATCTAAAACAGTGCAAGCTTACATTTTTCACCACTGTAAGGTATATACCAGCATCTTATTTGGGAAATAACAATTTGGTTTCCTCTTTCATATTTATAGCACATACATGGCATATAGGCCTACATGCTTTACACATCATACAGTAAGATGGATCTCTAGCATATGGTAGTGCTCTAAAGCAACTTGAATAAACAATGTTTCTTTGGTGTCCGATAAGTAGCAAGCAACTGTTCAACGTGAGACATGTCTTTTTGTGCTGTACAATGATTTTTTATTCCTTGCCGAAGGCAGGCAAAGAATCTATGCGATGGTGATTTCGTGTGCGTGTGTGTGTATGTATGTGCGTGACGCCTGCTTGTAAACACAATATTTCAAGAAGGGTAACTCCGAGGGATCTCATACTTGGCATGTAGATTGCCCTTTTTGAGTACATGATCTCTATTGTTTTTGGTGGAGGCCAAAGGTCGTTTGGGGTTACCAGAGGTCAAATGGTAAATACCTTGGAAATTGCTTGTAAACATCTTATCTCCAGAAGGATAAATGTGAGGGATCTCATACTTAGCTTGTGGAGGGCCCATTTTGAGTAGATGGTCCCTACTGTTTTTTGCAAAGGTCATTTGAGGTCACCAGAGGTAAAAATGCCATAATCTATTAAACATGATATCTCAAGAAGGATAAATGTGAAGAATCTCATAAGCAGCATGTAGATTGCCCATATTGAGTAGATGATCCCTTGAATTTTTTAAGGTCAAAGGTCATTTGGGGTCACAAGAGGAAAAAAGGTCAAAATCTTCTAAACACTATATCTCAAGAAGGGTACCTGTGGGGGATCTCATACTTAGCATGTACAGTAGATTGCACGCCCATATTGAGTAGATAATCCCTTTAGTTTTAAGTGGAGGTCAAAGGTCATTTGGGGTCACTAGTGGTCACAAGGACAAAACTTTGTTAATAAGATATCTGTAGGAGGGTAACTGTGAGGATTCTCATACTTAGCATGGGATGGCCCATATTGAGTAGATGATCTCTATCGTTTTTTGTGGAGGTCAAAGGTCATTTGGGGTCACTAGTGGTCACAAGGACAAAACCTTGTTAATAAGATATCTGTAGGAGGGTAACTGTGAGGATTCTCATACTTAGCATGGGATGGCCCATATTGAGTAGATGATCCCTATCGTTTTTTGTGGAGGTCAAACGTCATTTGGGCTCACCAGCAGGGTTTGCATTTTTGACCGAAACGGGCGTTTTTTACGCCGACAGAAATTTTCCTTACCATCAAAAATAAAATTCAGTCGTAAATATAAATTTCAACTTGCCCATCTTTATGAGAGAAAATTCAACTCACTAACACTTACCTGCTGAATTATAATATTGTCACACTATGCATTCCACTAGTTTACCTTAACTATAAAAAAGAACACCTCCAAAATAATGGTCTATCCCAATGTCTTGCAACTTTTGACAAGTGACAAGGAACGTTCCGGATCGCAGCACTGCCATTGTGTTTAATCTAATATTACTAACGTTAGGTAAAGCTACACCTGTTGCTGGATCATACACGGAATAAACTGGATATTTTCGGATAAAACTAGCTTTGAGGGAAGCAAATATATTTTTTATTATCCAAGGATCATTTCTCATCATAAAAACAGGTTGATATTAAATTATTTCATTCACACTCGAATTTATCGATAAGTTGCGCTAACATTGTTTTAGGCTATAGGCCTATAGGCTAGGCCTACGCTAATGCTGCCATTTACGGCTTATTGCCGTAGGCACTGTATAGCATATTTAATAATTTACGCCAGAAATTTCAAAAGTTACGACGCGAAATTTTGAATGGTTGTAAAAAAGAAAACACTATCGTGAAAAATTATGACAACTTTTTCAGAGAAAGGCAAACCCTGCTCACCAGAGGTAAAAGATCACATTCAACCAATGACTGAAAGAAATGGGACATCTTGCAGAGATGCCAAGTACCTCAATTTTACGTGAAATTATGATTTTTATCCTTAATTCTGCCATTTTGAAAACCTGCATCAAATACTGCTTTTTTAAATTACAGAATCTCTGCCAACAAAGCAGAGGACAGTTGTGGGAGTTCACTGGCTTAGTTGATTGACAGCCCTTGTCCTCAAGGGACGTCCATGTGAGCATGCATAAATTGTAAATTGGAATTAATTAAATGCTACCATGGGTTATTAGCTTTACAAAGACAACTTAGTTACTGACCATTTGGATCAAATACGCTTAAGCATGCATTGAGTAAAACAAATTGTAAGTGTATACTGTCTGTGTTGATATCCCTTGAAGTGCCTACAGTAGCCAATGTATTTCTTCAGAGCAATTTATTTATGCTTGAATGTGTTTGTTAACACAAGATGTGCATAGAGCAGGTCCTGTGCAACTTTGGTGAAACTTGGGAGATGAAGTAAATATGCACTGCTAACAACTTTGAAGACCATGTAGCAGTCACCAGAGATACAGGCAAACTTCACGTAAGTTAAAAATTTTTGTATGGTTTGCTCATGGCTGAGTTCCATTTCATGCAGCATGGAACCAGCATGCCCATTGGGCTTTTGTTTTAAATGGAAGTGAAAAACCATTTTAAATCACAAGGTTTCAAAAGGTTTTGAATTATTAACATGATATCTCAAGTAGGATAGCTGTGTGGGGATCTCATGCTTGTCATGTGGGTGACTCATGCTTGTTACAATACATCATATGGCAAGGAATCACTAAGTCTTTTGGCCTTCTAGTTTCTGTATTGCATGGTTTAATTTTAAAATTGCATAACATAAACCAACACTGCATGTACAATATATACACCTTATAGGTGACTTCTTTCTTTCTCTGCAAGTTTATTCATACTTAGATACTTATCATACTTCCATTCCAACTAAGCATATGGTACACCCAATATCCTATGGCCTCCAATAATGACCCTTCCTTCACATATTAAATATGGTGAGGAAGACTAACACATGGTATGGTAACATAAGTGTACACAATAATCAATTCAACTGAACAAAAACTCCAAAATTATTGCACCAAACACCTTTCAAATGCACAGAAACACAAATTTGGGTACGGTACAAAAATATTTTCCTGTCCAATAGCCCATCCATAAGTACTTACGCTGTTGACAGACGAAGCCGCAGTCACTTCTTCTCCGCTTGAATTTCTGTCTGTCGTCATGGGCAACAGGCTATACTTCACCTTGGGACCTTTTTCGTTCCTCCCACCCTCTGTTTCGTTTTCTGGAGACAGTATAACTGTCCAGATCCCCTGTGGGGGAAAGATCAGCATGGTTATATTGTATGTTATATCTAGGGGCCTGTATTCACGCAAAGGAAACCAAAGGAATTAGTCCCTATTTCCCTCGTACATATAAAAGTTAATTTTACTTCCCACATTTTAGATATTTATGCTGAAGACACATTTTGATTCCAAAAGAAACTCTTGTGCAGGCCAAAATAAGCTCCAAAGCGATGTACACCCATGATGTGTGGCTTCAATATGGTTCCATATGTGACCACAAGTGAACAGCTGTTACACATAAAACAACCTGTTAATGCCTTACTGAGTCCAATTTTTTATTAAATTTGTCCCTTGCAATCATAAAATTTAAAATGTCTTGATTTGATAAATCCACTGGAAAAGTATGCTCTTTCACAAAATATGTTATTTCCAATTAAAGCAGTACAATACTCTTTTTCCCATGTGAAACAAATCCATCAATATGCCAGTTTCCAAATGTCAACAGCTGGTTGCTATTTCTCACGTAAATTCTCCATTTGGGCGGCTAATATATCCAAGAACGACGTTATTCCCAAAAATTAGTTCCAAAATATCCAAGAGAGAAATGGCTTTGGTTTCGTGCAAAAAATTTGCTAAAATTTTTTTGGAGATATTTCCACACCACACAAATATATACAATCCAGCAATCATCACCAGCCGGCAACCACTGTTTTACGTCCAAGCGTCAAGTTGAAATAATTGTGCCGTCAATGCTGGGGCTGTAGCAAAATCATATCCACTGCTTCCAACAGATTCTTCCTATCCTGTTTAGCTATTCATGGCAACTAATAATAATAATATGATGAGAGCATAATTGCAAAGAGGTAGCCATTTCAGGGGAATTCCATTATGCAATAGGGGGGTAAAAGTGTACACACAACTTTGCCTGACAATTCTAGTCACAAAAAATCAATCTTGAACATAAATAGTTACAGTTCTTACAAGTAAAAATCACGTTAAGTGTTGCAATGTCAACTGAACACAACGATTGAACAAAACATGATGAAAATGCAGTGAGAATGACTTAAAAATCCCTGGAACTGTTAGTGTGGGCAGGCTAGGTATTATGTGAGAAATAAGCTTAGGCTACGTTGGCACCGTGTTTCAACAGTCCGCTGTGAGACATCAATGTACCAATTACAGTGAAGTCCACTGTAGGTATTTGAATTGCAATGTGCCGTGCGAACAGACTGAAAGGGATGTTCGCTGTAGGGATACGGGGTTAATACTAAATTTGCGAACGATCTAAGAGCATAGACACTCACGGGGACCTACAGGCTACAGAGTTTTGTAAACAGTAGCCTAATGTATTTCATATGGCGACGCCCACAGTATACCTACGTAATAAAGACGTAACAAATCTAAAGATAGTTCATTCAGTACTCAAATTAAACAGTACACCAGACGCATTACAGAGTTTGGGTAACATGAATAGAGTACACTGGTCAAATCTTAAATACATAAAGGTGTAATTCTTCGCAGAATACAGCCTTACTAACCCTGTATCCTACTGCAATGCACGTGATCGCGATTCAATCATAGTGTACACAATATATTCGAACGTTACACACATACACAGGCACTCGTCTTGTTAGCCCTAAATATACATTTACTCACCCTTTTTGAGCTCCACAAAAAAGTTAATTGATATAATAGATAATCTTCAATGTTAGAATGCCCGTGTATTCAACAAGAAAATTATCCAGTGATGAATTATAGCAGTAAAATTGTGGACGGCAATTCAAACCTCACCCAGTACTCGTACCATGCACGCCGGGGTGAAATGCACATGTTTAATAGTTCTATTTTTAGCCATAAACATATTAATCCGTCCAATTTACATTCTTGTATGAGATCAAGGTGAACAGAAAATGCACAAAGTAAACAGAAAATCAATATTGAGATAGTTATGCACCTATGAAAGTAATAAAATGTATCATTTATAGTGCCATTGATGGAATTTCTAGTCATTATTGGTGTTACATTCGGTCCGCGTTCTCAGCAAGCTATGTACACATTGTGTGTAGAGCGCCGTATGAGCAAGTATATCTTTTGTTGGTATGTGACTCGGCGGGAACGTTGAGTTACTACAAAACATTTTTTATTACCCTATTAGGCCCGGTGCAAGCCCACCTGACCGGTAAGGCCAAATTTGTTCCCTGCCTCGGGCAACAGCCTGCCAGTGATTAATTCTAAGGATCGCTTATCTCGTGGAATAGGCTTTTATATGGAGAATCAGGCGAAATACTGACGGCTGCAATTTTATTCTACTCACTGTGTTGCAATGACAACATCTTGGTGAAAGTTGAAGTACGGTAATGTTTTTTCTTAACTTCTATGTGGAACAAGGAGCTGAGTGGAAAACCAGCTAACCCGTACCCTGTATGGAGGTACGGAAGGCGTGAATAGCTACAATAGACGAACGAGGGGGAAGTGGTGGAGAGGGGGGGGGGAGAATGGGGGATAGGGATGGGAGATGATGGATACATTTGAGCAAAAGGAGATAAATTATGCACTTATAGAGGCCGGGCCAAACTGTTCTTTTTTGTGGCATTGTATCAGACTACATTTTAACTTTGCTAGAGTGTCATAAATTATGTTTTTTTCGGGACTTTTGTAAATAAGTAAAGTATGTCACGAAAATAAGTAGGGGGAAAGGTATGTAATTTGGACCCCTAAAAACAAATCCCCACAAAACTAAGATAAGTTCAACCATCTGCTTCCAGCAGTGGTATTGGGAGAGTAGCAGAACACTCTATTTGTAGGAACGTTTATATACCCCTAACATTATCTCCGTGGAAGTTATGTATAAAAAAGAAAGTTGGAGAAGTGGTCCAATTTACACGACACGTGTGTAATTTGAACCAGACTGGCGTGTAAAATGAACCACCTGATGTGTGATCTTCTGTCGCCAACTCCAGTGCAGACCAAGCCTGGTCACAGGCCTAATGCACTAGGCTGGGAAACCATTAGGACCCATAAGCCGAAGCCTAAGGCAATAACTAAATGCTTAATCGCCACGTATGTGTAATTTGGACTACTTGTCCATATTACACATCACGTTCATCATTATGTGCGTAATTTGAACCACCACGTACGTGTAATTTGGACCACCGGTCCATTTTACACATCAAGTGGGGGTTAAAATTACACAATGTTAGTCTTTGTGCGAAAATCTCACTTGCGTAGCCAATGCCGTTGGTATATGTAACAGCCTAATATGCCAGAGGTATGATTATATTTTGTCAAAATTATCATGCCTTGGGGATGAACTCATCATTTCCGAGTGAAAATCCAACATATATTCACCTCGGAAATAAGATCAATTCACTTCCTTTCAATAAAATGCACACAGAATTTTGGAAATCACCTCGATATCTTCGTTACGAAGTCAAACGTGAGCGTAATGGATAAGGTATCGAGGGCACATACAAGTAAGATGCTCTCTCCTTCACTAACGGAATAATGCCAGTGGTTTACATTACACCGGTCCAAATAACACGGCTTTCCCCCTACTGGGTAAATGTGAAATATGATTGCACTTTTTTAACCTGGCCCAATCCAAATTTTATATGGCTAGGGGACACCCTCTCCTCAATTAAAAAACCCTCCTCTGTCAGCGATTCGTCACATTTAAGATGCAAGTAATAAATTTAGAAGGCACACAATAATTTGAATAAAAATTCATTAAACATTTTTTTTAAGTTTTCGTATGTAATTTTATTAATACCTTATACAAATTTCAAATAAGTACCACACATCCTGACAACTGATCATGAGGATATATCAAAAGAAGTAAGACAAGAGACGCTGTCATATCTCTTAAAGGTGATAAGCAGTCGCCTCAAACATATTTTGAAACAATAGCTAAATGTCACAAATTTCTTCTTATGTCTCTTCCAAGTATCTTTCATGATATTTTAGGACAAAAACTAAACCAAGCAGTTGCTCCTCGTAAATTTTACAATTGAGTGAGAAAAATACTGTCACATGATTCCCACGATCCATTCAGGAAATAGGATAGTCTACTATACGATTCTTTATTGGGGTGACTGAATTCTCCCTTTAAGTTAAACTCAAAAGTTGTTGGCTATTAATGCAGACAAATATTTTTTCGCAGTTGAACTGAGTTTAAGATAAAAGGAAAAATTATTAACCCTCCGAAAATCATTTTTAACATTTAATCATGTAAGTGTAACATCTTGCGTACATGAGAACTTTATTAAGGCCTAAATTCATGCTAGTCCTGATAGAATATCAAAAGATATATTTGAGGAAGCTAAATGTCTTGTTCACATCGCCCAGCAATAATCATGAGGAGCTCGTTATACAAATTCTTTTCTTCATTACGTATACTGAGAAAATGAGCAGTATGTTCTTTTCGACATGTACATAACAAAAGGTACAATTTGTTATCACTCATGCATAAAAATTTATTGTCCTGATTGAGTCTGTATATGTGGGTGGGAGGCTTCTTTGTAGACAGATTTAATGAGCATAATTTGAAGTCTTTTGGTGGTCAAAAGGGGGTTTTATTTCAGCACTGTGATGCAGCTAATTACAGTTTGCCCAACTTTCCTGTTGCGTTGTAATTGGACATGAGCCACAATGGTACAAAAGGAAAATTAAGGAGAATTTATTCATAGAGAAATTACATGCACTCTGACCTTAAAGGGAGAAGGCAGTCCCCCAAGTTTATTTTCAAAAATTTGCTAAATCTTACAGGCCTCCTTTTATTTCTCTCACAAGTATTTTCATAATGTTCCTGTGTAGAATCATTGAATACTGAGGGTAAACCAATGAGTTATTCTGCATAAATTTAAGAAATAAGTAACAAAAATATTGTCGCATGATTGATAGAAGCCATTCCTGAACTAGAGTACCGGAGTACACAACTTCAAATTGGGGGACTGCATTTTCCCTTTAATAGCAATGAACAGTAATGCTGTAAGTTAGGCCTACCAGTTGGAACTATTCTGAATTCCTACTATTATTCTGTTCCAATCTCTCATTCCTTCTTCATGTTTTGTTCTTCTCGTTTGTCTTTTGCTTATCTATGCGTAACGAATGTACACTCCTTAGTCTACCTTCACATTGCCTGAATATGAAGTCTTGGTGACTTCGAAATTTAGCAGAATGCCATCCCTAATCAGGATATTCCCTTGTATTTTCATTCATTTTATCTGTATGGACCAAACATATAAATATATATATATATATATATAGACATATATATATATATTTATAAGAATTTGTAAGAGCTATGTGAGATTCTTCCACGGTGGATATCGGGGCGGGGGCAGGGGGACATGTCCCCTCCCCAATATTTGAGACTTGAATCGCCCATTAACTTTGATTTTTCACACAGTAAATTATATGAAAATGGGGTCATGCCACCCCCCCCCCCTTAATATTGAGAGCGAATCGACGCCCATGGATTCTTCCAATTATGAAGAAAGAGTCAACGCAAAGTATTGAAACAAATTAGATTATGCTATTCTATTTTACCAAAGGTCTGAACCTGGAGAGTTTGGAAGCATACATCAATGATTTAATTTAATTTAACTCTACTGACCAGGGCCAGATTTAAGTATGGGCCAGCGGGGCACGTGCCCAGGGCCCCCACAAAATTAAATAATGGTATTTTGGGGTAGTTTGTGGAGATCATCTTTGCTAAATTTCGTTTTAGAGGCTTACATGTACGTAAGAAGGAAATCTATGGGTCTATTTTAAGTGGGGCGAGTGGAAGTGACCGCAACCTTTGCCCTCCTTTCGTGGCTTGCGCCACTGTAGTCTTGTGGAAAATTATAGTCGAAGGTGGCCCCCCATTAGTTTTTGCCCAGGGCCCCCACAACGGTAAATCCCGCCCTACTACTGATTCTCGTTGTTTCATCATTCCAAATAAATTTATTAACTAAGGTATTAAAAGTGTAGCTCATAATCATCCGATGGGTTCAGTAGACAAGCAAAAAAGTAGTTTTACCTAAGAATAAGAAGAGATTTAACGAACGTGTTTTTTGCAATTAAACTCAACTTCGTTTCGTTTCGTTTATTTTTCCATTGCAATGCATACACTTGTTTACACAAAAGGAAATGCAGACAAATAATTAACTTACGTATCAAAAGAAAAAAACCTGAAAAACGGATGAAGCTAAAAGCTTTTGTAGTCTGGTCCAATCCAGAGGTTTTCATTTAAAATTCAAACAAAACATCATGCAGCTATGAACAGAAAAGTGCAGCAATGAAAGGAATTTAATTAAAGGGAGAATACAGTCACCCCAATCACCAATGAAGAATTGTATAGTAGACTATCCTATTTCCTGAATGGCTCTTGAGAATCATGTGACAGAATTTTTTTCACTCAACTGTAAGATTTACAAGGAGCAACTGCTTGTTTTACCTTGAATATGTAATATTTATGTCCTAAAATATCATGAAAGATACTTGGAAGAGAAA
>WURT03000016.1:585605-596678 GCA_009936505.3 Holothuria glaberrima
CCTTATCCAACTTTATAAATAACTTTGCCAATTGCTACCCCTTTAACTGAAGGAGACCCTTAGCAAGTCGGTTACATATGCATGTGAGTTCGTATACATTCACGCAATGACGTACGTACGTATGTGCGTATGTAAGTATAGAGATGACATGCATGGTGGATGGGCTTGTGTGAGAACAGGCCAACTCTCAAACCAACTCTGCCTCAGGTAACTCGGCTCCAAGTCAACTCGGACCCACCTTAACTCGATCCGAGTTGAAAATATGACGATCCATCGAACACGTTTAAATAAGATTTGAGATCGAGAGAATAGTTTACAACCAAAGATTTCAACCTGTACTACTTTCAGTGTTCACCTTTCTTGATATATGGATTGAATGAAGAAGGGTATGTGTGTATAAATGTGTGTTTATGTAGGTGCACGTGGCAGATATGTAACTTAGCATCCACGTGTATATTATGGGGACCAATCAAGTCGCCAGCTGCTTGCAATATGGCTCTTGAACAAACGTGCTCTCTGCTTACCACAGTTGTCCATTACAAAGTCGTTATAAACAAAGTCGCCCCTCAGTGAATTCAATAAAGCCCTTTACATGGGTAGCATCACTTTAAGTTGGGAAAATTAGAAGAATTTTTTTTGTTTTTTTGTTTGCATGTTTGCTTTTTTATAGAAAGGCTAGAGGTAGGTATTCAAGGTGCACGTACATGCATACCACGTATATACGCACATACATACTTGTATACACTGAGGGTTTGGTCTAGTGGTAGAGCATCCGCCTCTCACGCGGCAGTCTCTCCCAGGTCGAGCCATACCAAAGACTTTAAAAATGGAACCTTCTGCCATTGTGCTTGGAGCTCAGCATAAGCAATGGAGCAGGGAAAACAAGCCAGTGAGCCACAACTGGCAAAAAGGCAGTGACCGGCTCGACTTGAACCAATTGTTTGGAAACTGGGCCGTTAAACCTCATCTAACTAACAAATGTATACACATAAACGTAACGTACATACATACGTCTGTGAAATTTTAATGTAAACGTACGGTAACATAACGTTACTACATTATAGGTAAATTTTTACGTTATTGGCTAAAAACAGTTTCACTATCGGTAAATTTCTACTACACTATTGGTAAGGTGTGGTTACTACACTATCGGTAAATTTTTACTACATTTTCGGTTGTTGTTACATTATCGGGAAGTTACTACATTATCAGTTATAACAAACGTCGTAGGAAAATTGACTGCATAGTTTCGTATTAAAAGCTTTTAGTTCTTCGACAATTATTATAAATATTGGTTTAAAGTATAGGCGTCAGAGCGTGTGACGTCCTTCACAGGTTAATACAACCCAGAATGGCGTTCCCCTTCCATCAGTGGAGTCGTCAAGGGTATACCAGGGTCACGTGCTCCCAAACGTTAGCTTCCCCCTTTCGTGTGCCCCAATGAAGTTTTGGATATTTAAAAATTTATGTATACAACACACTGTTTGTAAATCGATATGAAAACGAAGACCCCTGTCGTTTAATCAGACAATCATGAGGCTAAACTGGCATAAAATGTTCGTAAAACTACAATTTTGAGGCGCGCTTCGTGCGCATCTATTTGTTGAACTATGTGTGCAGCACTGCCTTACTGGAAAATGTGCTCCCAGCTTACGTTTCAACATCTATTTTCAGCCCTACAATAAAATTTCCCAATCGATTGATTAATCAAACATCTTCTATCGAGATTTTATGTTCGATAACTTTAAAAATTATAATTTTTGTTGCCTTTTTTCAACGCCCATTCAATGTATATGTGGATAATTAAATACATTCACTTCCACATACTAATGTCCGCTTATTTTAAAAACCGGTGTCTTGAAATTTGCACGGGGAACTTTGCTGTTCGGAATCCTGGCCGAGGCGGAGCCAAGCACCACACCAGGGATCATAAAGTGGTGATACCTCCAAAATGAGAAGGCCTAAGTTGTATTTTTATACTTAATACTAACTTTTTGATACTTAATACTAAAATTTCCTGCTCGTCTCGCCCGTTCACCAGGGGTGTCCTCATTTCATTTATTGCCGAAGAAAATGCAGGAAATATATTTGTCATAATTATAAATTTTAAGGCACCCAAATACCTAATGAACGGCATTTAAGGGCTTCTTTTTGCAATTTCCCGCTGGCCCCGGATCCGCAGCCGTAGATGCAACTTCGATGCTGTATTGTGAAGGCTTCCCTTTAGAGGCATAACGCCTTGTGTACTACGACGCCTCAAGCGACCCCAGTCCTTCATTTTGATGTGAGCTTCCGGCGGGACGCTGTGCCCCTCCCCCGTACATTTCCCCATTTCGAAAAGTCTGGTGACGCCACTGCCTCCATTTGACAGAGATTTTAAAAATACTGAAACATCTTGCTAAATTTGGTTATTAGGCCATAGACAGGATTTTGCGAGGGGAGTTGAAATTTTGTTTTTAAATTTCATTATCTGTGTAATGGGCATTAGAGTATAGTTCTTATTTCTTTTCACAGTTGAGCTTGACGCAGGGTGATAATGTATAGGAACCCTAATAATGTCTAAGACAGGGCGCCATCATTAGTACCAAGAAAATTTTGTATCTATAGATTGCAGAAAGTCGTATACTTTTCAGGCCTGTAGGTTGTTTCTAAAACATTCTCTGTAGTAAGGTTTCATATTTCAGGCTAAGCTGCGGGTGGATTGAGGGGACAGGGGGAAATTTTCCTGGCACGGCAGCAACCCGAAGACCCGGTAGAGGCGACTGGAGTGAGGGAGGTGGCGACGAGGAACAGAGGGTGGGGGAAACACGGGGGTGGGGGGGACTAAATGTTTTATAAGTTATCATTCCATGTTATGATGCATTTTGCACAATACCCATACATGGTTTTCTGAGTTTTTCCCCCGAAAGTCCTACCTATCTTCAAGATATCTGCCACTAAAAGTACCGTTACTTACTGCACTTGACATACCACTCTTTCATAGTATCAATGAAGAGATACATTGAAACTGTTACATGCCCATGCGCATTAGGGTTACCGAGCGTTGACCAACCGTCACAATGTACAGGCGTACTCTTATCAAAAGTGGTGTTTTACTTTCATCTTTAAATTCAGTCGACCCAAGCCTGTAGCCGGGGGTGGGCAGGGGAGAATCCCCGTGGAAAATTTTTCGCCCCCGCCTCCTTCCCCGGGACATAAAAATGTACCACTGCCTTGACTCATTTAGGTATGTCTCGCCCCCTGAAAATTTCTCTTCCTGGAAGTGATCTTACCCTATTTACTAATTTGTCCTGCTATGTGACTGCATTGACCACGGTCGAATGGCGAAATGGTGGGTTCTTATCATCTATGTAAAGCACACAAAATGAACGTGACGATGTGTAAGATGGCATTAAGTACAAAAACATGCCTGCGTGCCGTACAACTACAGAACAAACGAAAAAAAAAATCAAGAAGACAAAAATAGTGCTGTCCAATTTTTTTGAAACTTATTGCTCTAATAGTAATATCTATTTTTGTTTTAAACTTGTACAGGTGCTTTGTACATTAGATAAGTCGCACAATGAATGTAAAATGTCCAGAAAAGATTCTCTTTTTAAATCTTTATGTATGCGATAACAAGAGATAGCTTTGCAGATTTCCACAAGTAGCTGCGGCGCTCGGGAATGGTTCAAACTGGCTCATGGCAAGAAAGGTTAAAAAAAGGCCTATTTACAGCAATGTCTCACCTAACTACGTTTACGATAAAATAACACTAACATTAGACAACTTCGAAATTTTCAACCGTTATACTTGAATTTTAAAGAATTTGCCGGTTGCCATGCCTGCACTAACTGTAAGAGCAACTTGAACCTAATTTCAAAGAGCTTTCAGGGAGCTTTTCCTAGATCCGATTCAGGGACGTTCCTCACGGGACCCATACCAATAGAAGGACCCGATGTGATGACAATTGACCATCATTTCCTTATGTGGCAGCTGAAAAAAATTCATAATTTCTGTCGCAGCTTGCTTCGTATCTAAGTGGTTCCAAGTGGAGCTTAAATTTTAATTTGAATAAATATGAGTGGGGGTAACATTTTCAGAATTTCATCTCACTCCTTGGTTGAAGTTACAAATCAATACTTTCTATTTAGAATTATTTACCGTATTTTGAGAAGTAATAAACTTCTTCACTTGATGAAGAAAAAGAAACCTCTTCATATACGGTATTTTGTTTGGTCATACGGATATAGAATCTACGGAACAATTAAGTTAGAATTGTCACATTACAGTTTTCTACCGGACTGTGAACAAGTACTTTTTGGGAGGTAGTTTTGTTTTTCGAAAAGGGAATTCTTTCTCGGTCGCTATCAGGATTTTTCTACCCGAAAGTCTCTATTTTGCATAGTAATATTAATTTTTAAGTTAAAAGATGTTACACCGAACTGTAATGTTTGTATATAGTCTGAAATTTAGAAAATGTTTATCATATTCGAGATTTCGTATAAATTTTATTCAACACTAATTTTTACAAAACATGTAATGAACTGTAAGTTGCTGCGTTAATTACAATGTGTACGTACATTAATTTACTACATAATGCTTAATTTGGAATAAATGAAATGGAAAAAAGAAAAGCTTGCTTAGTATCTATTTCCTACTAGTAGAGCGCCATTACTTTAATTAAGATACTTCTGCTACATGGAAATTCTGAGCACAATAAATCTTAACGTGTGGTGGCGTCTTTCCAAAATAACGAACTACCTTCGCTCTAAGCACTTCGCGTTTCCCGTGAAAGGATCCACGCTAAAACTTAATTACAATTTTCGCGCAATTTCACATATCTGTTACTTTTAACGTTACAAATTCAAAGCAGTCGCTATCATCCACAGATGCGACTCATTTTCTGATATCAGTTTGATAATGTCTTACGAATCTCTTCTCAGAATTTTCCCTTGCGATTATCTTTCATGTGTCAGAACTTATATATTGCATATGAAAGGTTAACTCCGCACAGGCAGGCTCGTAGCCAGACAAGGTACCGAAGGGGGCAAAATGGCTTCCAGGGCAGGGGTGGCGCCAGGACTTGCCTGACAGGGGGCTGGACCGGTTGAGCCCGAATTGTCGGTGACCTTTTTTTTTTGCTTTTTTCCCAAAACAAAAACAAATCGAGGTTCCTGTTCCCCGACGACACCCATTTTTTCTGCCCCGACGGGAGGAGGGCTAAACTTCCCCGACGGGGGACTGTAGTCCCCTGTTCCAGGGGGCGAAAAATTTTCAGGGGCGGGGGGGGGGTTAATGTGCAAAATGTATAAAGACAATAGCAACTTAAAAACTTTTTAGAGGAAAAAATTCTAGGGGGAGAAAAAAATTTCAAAGGGGACTAAGCCCCCTTGCTTCCCCCCTCTTGACCTGACTCCGTATAAGTCTGAATGAATTTAACAATTCAGTAACAAGTCTATTGTCAGATTTTCATCATTAAAAAATAACCATTCAAGTTATGATAATTATGCTATACTTAATCAAATGGGTTTGCTGCATTTGCAGACTGATCACACAGTCAACTTCAGAGGTTGCGACCGGTTGTGGCGTCACACACTGACTTTAAACCTAACTTTATTTAATTAAATGAAATATAAGACAACTATTGGCAAGACAAGCCGCTGTTCTGTAATGTTAGAAGGCAAACAAGGGACGGAAAATATACTAGGCCTATAGCTAATTACCAGGTTACGGGTAGTACTTAGCCGAGGGTGCACTTCGTTTTCTATCTGTGAAGTCATATGCATACCGTCTATGGTAAGTTATCTCAGATTGCATATACATACTATAACTGTATACTTTCATGACAGGATAGCAATTTATTCACTCATCGATGACCTCTAGGAACGTCGGTTGTTTTTAAAGGGGCAAAGTGTCGTAAGAGGCCCTTAAAGGAAAACTTCGCTATGCATAATGCAGAAGCATTATGCATAACACAAATTTAGGTCGAGGGCAATTTACCCACAACAGGTCACTCAAGCAAGTGTAACTTTGCCTCCCTTTCTCTTTTTCTTTCTGTTTCGTCACATTAGAGGCCCTACAATTTCGCCTTAGACAGTAACTTCTTACTCCTAAGTTAACTTCTAGCCCCCCTCCAACCTATTGAAAAAAACCGTCTAATACACCTCCTTGCATACTAGCTTTCTCTGGGTCTACATTGCCCAAGGCTATATCCAAACACCTACTGCAAAGTCATCAATCCAGAATAAAGCTATCGTTTGAAAAAATAATTAAAATGTCAATCAAAGTGTAGTGACCAATTGTATTTAGAGATATGATCATATTCCTAAAATATGTTTAGGGCAAGGTTACATGGTCTTGAAAGTATACGTAAAGCTATAGAAAAGAGCAGTTTTACAAGGTTATACCTTCTAAAGGCACTTGGGCAGTCCAGTCATATACTAGCCTTGCCACTCCATTTCTGGAACCTTTCTTTTTTTCACTTTTTTTCTCTTTAGGACGAATATATTAGGTTCTGATTTGTATCATATTTCAAACAAAAAAAAAACAATGTAGCCTACTATAAGAACATATACATCTCTGCAGACATCTGTCGTGAAAACAGTTGCATCATTACAATAAAAGAAAGCGACAATAATAACAAAATAATTAGATCTGAAGATGTCATATTTCAGAATGAAATTTATAATACTTTGCATTTTAACTGAAATCTGAATCATTCTGTTTTCGGAACCGAACGTTTCACATTGCCCGTTGGATTCCTTGTATTGTCACGGTCACCCAATATTCATTTTAAAGATATGACATACCGTACGATTCTGGTTAGTTTAATTTTCGCTCAATGCGTTATATCATTTATTAACTCGGTCAGTTCAAAAAAAAACATATAGCCAGACAAAATGCACGTACTGAGGCTGCGTCATAGCTTAAAAAATCTATAACAAATTATTGGGTATAAAAATTAGGGCTCAACTCGACAGCTCGAAGTAGGACTGACGTGGCCATGCTGAGAACTTTTACAAGGTTAGAGGGGCCCCGAGTTGGTCAATTTATCGGTTATTGAGGAGATTTTTAAACGAGGACTTCATCAGATAAGAGGATTACGGCTGATAAAACTTCCTGGCATCAATCATATCAGTGCATGACCCTCTTTGTGCACCAAGCTATAAGTCGGAATCCAGTTTTGTAAAGAAGATGAAATGTTCTTGACAGGGTTCGTAGCCAAGTCAAGATAATTTTGAAACACCGATTAGGCCAATGGAAGGTGTTCTGATCATGGGCGGCTCTAAGAAATTTTGTTTGGGGAGGGGGAAATCAAGTCCGTAATAAGGGCAGTTCAGACGACCCCCAAGCAATATTAATGGTCTGCACAGGACTGTACAGTGGGAGTATGGTGATTGTTACGAATTACATGAAGTGATGCCCTTTTGAGTATTCAAAAGCTCTTCAGAAGTGGCATCCCAGGCATTCAGTCATCCGAGGTGCTATATTTAAAACAGATGCAACCATAACAACCGATCACTTCTCCATAAGGACGGAGTAAGAGGCAGGGGAAACAGGCAACACCGCTTGATCCACTTATATAAAATGCTCCAACCCGCATAAATATTTTCTTATTTTTCATTGTATCACAATACGTTTCAGCTTTTTCAGCCATAAAATGTTGGAATTCTTTTTTTTTTCTTACTTCTTTCTTAAAATAACGAAAATTTCGAACTTGAAGACACTTAAAAACGATGAAATTATAGCATAAGTTTGGATCTGAGTAGTTCCCCGACCAATTTTTGCAATGGGGAAGGAGACCGAGTTTCCCTAACTCAGAATGACTGTTCACATAGGCGTAGGAAGTTGTTCGAGACTGGGGGGCCTGAACCTTGTTTCGGATCGCCGTCCTGGTGGAGGGGTCTAAGGGGAGGGGGCTGAAGAATACTTCCAATTCCCGCATACAAATTTCGCTGGGGCTGTCACGCCCCAGCCCCCTGCTTCCCACGCCCTTGACTGTTCATCCCCTATACAACTAGGCCACTAGCTAACTAGTCAGAATTCTCACTACAGCGTTGACAACTGAAAGGCAGTTTAAAACAGAGATGGTGAACCTTTGATTATAACTGGCCATATGGCAGTCATAAAACTGCTTGGGGCCAACTGCGAAGTCAACGTGCAGGCTAAGGGAACGAAAAAGTCTCCTCCAGTGAGAAACACATTACGTGCATGTAGGCTACATCCCAGTTACAGCTTTTTGCAGACAGACACCTATGTTAATCTGTCCACGTGCTAACGTGACACCAAGAAAAACTGGTTTAGTCGTGGATGATAATCAACACGGCTAATAGGTTGTGTACCGAAAGACCACCTAAAGCTCTGAAGCGTCTGCAAAATAATGGGCATTTAACTCCGGACCAGGCCCGTAGCCAGACATGGTACTGAAGGAGGGGCGAAATAGCTTTCAGAGGGGCGAGAAAGTTTTCAGGGGGGCCAAATGTGTCAAAATTTATTGAGTCAATGGCAACTTGAAAACTTTCTAGGCCGGTGGCGAAAACATTTGCAATGGGGATTCGCCCCCCTCGGCCCCTTGACTACATGCAGGCCTGCTCTGGACAAGTATTACCGTTTCACTCTTTGTATATCCCTTTATGATGCGTGAAACTAATCAAATTATAAATATCACAGAGTGATCATTTATTTTAAATATTTTAGAGCGCACTAGTTGTAGGCCTATATGCATTTGTGATGTCTGAAGTATTATAATAACAATCAAGCAACAAAGAAAAAAGCCTACAAAGCGTCAAGAAATACCGGTAATACCGTTTTGAAGGCACTTTATTCAATCTTTAGGCTTCGCATTACATTGCGAAGTTATTATTCACTTCTTTAAACCCACTCAAGGGAGGGGGAGGGTTAACCCATGTAATCCACTGATACGGTGCGAACGAAATAAATTTCGCAGAGTTCCCTATAAGGTAAAGCGTTTGGTTCATGTGTGAAGACGTGCTTTACAATGTATACTACATTGTGCGACCTGTGTCATCACGCAGCGTATTTAGCGGCCTATGGTATAGATAAAGTTATTGTAAATTGAATTTCAAGTGTCACTGATATTACGTACATGAACTGCCTTCCGGGCCAGACCAAATGGTCTCGCGGAAGGACCCTCCCCACCCCTGGTTTAAATTACACCATTCTGGCAACTCCGCAAAAAAATTCTTGCAAAACACGGCTTTTCCCCTCCGAGTTCTCCCATGCATTGCTTCTTCTACACTGAACATTGATTGGTCTATACCTTCGAATCTTTCAAATTATGTTTGATCAGACACCAATACAGCTTCGAATTCAAAATTTCTGGCATTTTACATTAATCCTCACACAAGCTTGGCACGTATATGACTTTAGAAGACTATTAAGTGACTTTCACGATCATCGGTGGTTAAGGCTTCAGTGATTTTACAAAATAACTGTTTCCTTACTCACCCTTTTGGGGAAGTAAAAATTTTTGACACATGAAACACAACTAAACAAATGTCATGGATCAACTTACAACTTACAGTACGTTCCCAGCAATGTTTGTAGGAGACATTTGTAACAACAGAAACCTTCTTAGAACTCTACGTGTCAACTGATGATGGTTCCTCTACTAGACAGTGTGATATTTTATCATTTATTTAACGCAAACTAGAATTCCCCATTAATGGAGCTGCAAACGAGCCTGAAAATAAATTGAAACCAATGTTCTGTCGGATAATCGATACGAAAATGTAATAAACCTGTGTGGCGGGAACTAACGTGCTACCGGCTCCGTCGGTTGGACAAACGCCTGAGTTGATGAGAAGTCAATGGGTGGGGCGGGGGTGGGGGTTCACTGAGAGAAACACACGTACCTTGAGTGGGGTTTGAACCGAAGCACTTGAGAACCACATGATGCACGGCAGCGTAAATCACTCTGCCACTAGAAGACCTATACACCGTAAAAGAAATTCGGTAAAAGTTTCACCAACAATGAGCACGTATGTAAACATACCGGTACTGAAACTGGGTTAAGTTTGCCAAAAAAAATTGGTGATAAAAGGATTTACCAAGAGATTATTATTAAATACCAATAACAAACTTTACCCATTTCCAGTAATTTCACTTAAGTGCCCAGTACAGTGGTATAGAAACAACCATCTTTGGCTGTTGTTACCAGACTCCATGTGTGAGGATACCACCCCTCCCCAATCACCTTACGTTAGAAAACCGGAATCAAAAAAAAATTCCTCAATCAAATAGGTTTTGTGACGTTATGCACAACCTAATGATATCGTGTTTAATTTGCTGTGCTCTGTAGTACCGTGGTCAGCCTTGGTAAAAGAAGCGGGGGGCTCTGGCCGTGTTACGGCTGTCGGGATTATTGCAAGTGCCATTAGTGGGGTAATAACCTCCCCCTCCTCATGGTTATATGTGTTTAATTGAACGTGGACGATGCAATAGGTGATTACAAATCAGATTCGCGAAACAGTATTTGAAAGCAAAACTGATACCATTGTGAGAGGAACAGTTTTCGCCACAACTCCCTCCCCCAACATGAACATATAAACTTTTCATTTTATTGAAAGTTATTTGCTTATTTCTGCTCTTTGTGACATGAAGAAAATGTCCCACACAGAATTATATCAAAGCTGGTGTTTGGACCTAAGTTTTGAAGCCGACCCTCAATTTTTGGGTACATTGATTGGGGTGTTAACGGACAGTTGGGTGATGGGCGGCACTCTGTTACCGATCTTGACTCAAACTGCAAAAACTACTGGGGGCAAGGGAAAGTTTTGGAGATGACTTTCCGATCCCACACGGTAGGGTATCGTAATAGGGATAAAATAAACCCTTAGAGGAAAGGAAAACGCCTGACAACTTACAGTGGGTGTAATAGACCGGGCCACTACAAATGTTACTGTGGTGCAAAATTGACCAAAGTCTATAAACATTGTTTGCTAACGTGTTCATATAATATTAGAGACGTCTTTACAAAAGAAAAATAGAGATAAATAATAGAATACGTCGGCTGTCAGTTGAACCACTTGCCTGTCAAGAGCTCACCCGTCAGGTTTCATTACACGTATT
>WURT03000016.1:607471-622966 GCA_009936505.3 Holothuria glaberrima
ACAAAATCATATACGGTATTGTTCAGTTCTCGAGACAGAGATACCTATGTCTGTTGCAATATGAAAACCGACAACTTTAGGTCTGTTATTGATGTCGTACAAACACAACAACTTAAGCCTTTTGTTGTAGGCTCTAATTTTTATTTCATCGTCCCATTTTCTACTGTTACATTCCCATTTAGAAGTAAGAAATGACTATGCTATTCGGATAATTTATTCCTTTAATTTACGGATCCGAAATGTAAATACATGCATATTAATTTGGGGTCCGTAAATTAAAGGAATAAGGTAACTTGGAAATACCAGAGAGTGTCACTAGAACTATTATTCTTATTGTCATATAAGAGCCATGCTCTTGCACGACAATTTTTAGTGGTGCTTCAAGTTCTTACTTCGTAATCTGTAAGTGATATATTACATCTCTCTTTTTTTTTTTTTTTTTTGTGCGTTGGCATGTGAAATCTCATTTATCATTATTTTTGCTAGTAAATGGTACAATTCAAGAAGAATTTCTCCTTGCTTTATCTATTATTTGTAATAGTTATGTTCAAAACGTCTTCGAAGGTGCTTGTAATATAAAAAGAAGAAATTTGCCAGAGTTTGCTGATTTTTCAAAGCAAATTCTGGGGCGACTGCCAATTGCCTTTAAATAAATTGATTTTTGGGCGTGTGAGGTGGGATCAAGGGGGGTGAAAACCTCCTGGGCAAAACAAAGAACATAGCGTAAAATTCAGGGTCATAAAATGTAATTTTTGGGGGCAAAAAGTCAATCATAATTATTTGCCATGTTTACGAAATATTTCACGGCAAACACCTTTACACTCATCACTTCTTGAAGTGCCTCCTTACTTGCCTGCATGGAGCTTTAGAAGACAGGTTAAGCATAGTTATTATTTATATTTATTCTTTTCAATAAGATCGACATGATTGCAATTATTTTGTCAATTTACTTCAGTAATGAAATGTAATAGCACATGCCGAACCGTGGTTAAACCGTTCCATTTAAAAAAGAAATTTAATCGCTTCTTATAGCCGAATACTTTGTCTTTATTAGGGCTATAAACATATGCAGTACCGTATGCTCTGTGTCAAGTTTCTCAAACTGGAAATTCAGCCTCTGAATACAAAGTGTATTAAATGTCTAAATGCAGCACAGGGGCGGAGGCAGGATTTTACAAAAAAAAAGTGTGTGGAGGTCTAATTCTGTGAGGGAAAGGTTAGAAGCTGCGAGTGTCAAATGTACGGAGCCTGGATGGGAGGGAGGGGGGTGAAATATTAGACACCGTTTAACGGCATTTTCTGGTATGTAGCAATCAAAATTAGTAAAGACCTAAACTTTGTGTTGCAGCTTTGGAAAAGTCTCAAAAAAGTGATGCCGGTGTGTGTGTGTGTGTGTGTGGGGGGGGGGGGGGGGGAAGTCGGAAAGTCTCCTCTAGATCCGTGCCTGCAGCACTGAGTGGTCTTTTTATTCGTTTTTTCCCGGTTGTTGTCAGAAAAAAAATCCTCGGTGATGGACAGTGCAACTCAATCATTTTGAACCAGAGGACCACAATATACCTGTAAGGTCAGTGTGCCGCATATTTTACTGGGGTGGGGGGTCGAATTTAGAAAAAAGCAGAACATTAATGTTATGATAAGCGGAGAGTCACTATCAGCTGGCGCTTAGCGTACCAAAGATGTTTCGACAAAGCATATGGTACCGCTTGAAGTTTGTCGGACACAGGGCTT
Source organism: Holothuria glaberrima (assembly GCA_009936505.3). Taxonomy (NCBI): domain Eukaryota; kingdom Metazoa; phylum Echinodermata; class Holothuroidea; order Aspidochirotida; family Holothuriidae; genus Holothuria; species Holothuria glaberrima. The sequence goes on from WURT03000016.1 coordinate 609,200, forward strand.
CTCATGCAATGTGTGTTATTTCTATGTAACCATTCTTCTGTTCTTTATTTGAAAATCTCATGTCGTTGTATGATTTTTCCCCACCCACAAGAAAATTGTAAATTAGGACCGTTTTCGGTAAAATTATCGTGTCATATAAGCAAAAAAGCGCACCAGTTATCACGTTGACGACGAGAAAAGTTGCTAACATATGCAGGCTGTGAAAGGGCAGGGAGCTGCACTCAAACAGCTCTCTGGTAATGGTTGTGTGCCCTAAGTATTACAATAGTTATTGAATTCGAAGCTTACGGTAACTTATGTTTGGTCAAACTTGATAAGGTCTACGGTAGCAAGATCTGAAGTGTACCTTAGTCGATTAAATAAGTGGGGCTGAGAAGTGCATAGGTTAACGGGGATAAATATTTTTTGGGAGTCTTGATGGTGGGGGGGGGGGCTAGACATTGTTTCGGACCGCCATGGGGGTCTAAGGAGAGGAGGTCTAAGGTGAAGGATGGCCCCTCCCCCTTTGGAACATTTTTGAATATTTGGGGGTCCTTAGGTGCAATTTGGTGCAAATATTAGGTAATCACTGCAAAATTTTGACATTTATTTTATATAGAGGGAACAAATTAAGAGTTTTAATCCTTGGACTGAGGGGGTACACTCCACCACATTTTTTACTGGCGGCTTTAGACCCCCAGCCCTACCTTCCTGCGCCTTCTGCTTGACATATTTGTTGTATAGGTTTCGAATCGCCCGGCTCTGACTCGGGAATAGGGGTGTTGCCCCTGAAAACTTGGAATTGTCCAGGGTGGGAATTGCCTAGGAGAAATTTTTAAGAGTGGAATTGTCCGGATGAAATTGTTGGCCGGTGGGAAATATCCAAGAGTTGTCCCGGGCCGGGGAAGGTGAATTGTCCGTGTTACCCTCTTCGCCGAGACTGAAATGATTCGCCCAGACTGATGTTGAGAATTAAAACAGGGTAGCCAATCCTGGCAAATGACAGAGGGGGCTTTTCAGAGGACAGTTTAAAAGATACGTCCGACTTGACCCCCTGTGCACCCCCTCAGCCCTGTGTCCCATGAAAATTTCACGGATCACTCCATATATGTTAGGCCTGTTGCCCTCCTTGCCCACAGCGTGTAGCGGACAATCACCATTATGCTTTGACGGACAACACCGACTGAATAATTATGGTGAAGGATGTTATCTGCCTGTCTGTCCGTCCGTCCGTTTGTTTGTCTGTCTGGCTGTCTGCATGGTTCAGTAGAGTAGCTATTTTTTACCGGGACCATTCCTGCAGGGTGGGGTGGGGGTCCATCATTTCATGGGGGCATCAAATACGAAGTCGTATATATTTTTCACTCTTAATTTTTCAGTTGAGTTCCTAAAGGGGCCTAGAGACTTGTGAGGGCTTCCTCGCCAAACCCTCTCCCCGTAGCTGTGCCACTTAATGTTCACCTTTGAAAAATTTTTAATCTAGTTGTAACTGTTAAGGCTTACGCATTTGGACATGTAAATCTACCATATTGCCTTCGCCCGGCCAAAAGGGATTCCGAGTGAATCCTCTCTAGCATTCAACCACAATGACAAGTTTTCTTTCCACATCATGTCACAATGTTATCCGTTTGCAGAGTTCAATTGGTGGTATCCATCGGCTACGGTACCCTGAGAAGGGAAACCATTTTTATTTTTTATAGACCCTACAGTATCTAGCTATACTCTATGAAAGTTAAACACCGAGATAAATTGGCAGTTTTCTATTCCAGATTACCCAGAAATGGTGTTGAACTTTTTCACTTAGGCTATTCACATAGAGGGTAAAGTTGTACCGCCACATCCATGTTTGCGCCAAATATTTACTATTCTATATCCGCGGGAAATTTTCATCCCGCCCTTTCTTCGCTTCCCTCGAATGTGAGTTATGTGCTTTATATAAACATAAGGAACAAACATAGGCCAGACTGCAAGGAGGGTAATAAAAAGCTGTCCACGCCCACTTATCAAGCGAGCAGCTACGTAGACAAGTTTATGTATGGTCTTGCGAAGGGGAAGGGGGACTTGGGGAATGGAGCCACCACTTTGGACGGGGGATTAAGTGTTTTCGGACAAATGCACGTTATTCGGGTGGAATGGACTGAAAATTTCTGTCAAACGTTCTCAGCCCCTTACATTAAAAGTGGTTCTTGTGTTTTGAAGGACTGAGAAAAAAGTGGGGCAGCTGCGGACATTGATTTAGAATAAAGAAGTGTCACTAAGACCTAAGAAGGATCCCCATTGACCACAGACATGTAGGTAATGGACGTGTAAAATGTGAACGGACAGTAAATTCTAATTTAAGCAAATGTAGGCTACTAACGACTGCCCGAGTCAACAGGGAAAAATCCATGGATGAACTCTTGAACTTAAAATTTCATGCAAAACATGGCATTTTCATTTTCTCACTTCAAACTAATGTTCCGTAACTTTCTCACTTCTTTAGAAACCTCCAAAGTCATTAAGGAACTTCAATTTTGACGCCGGAGGGTTTTACCACACCGAAATACTTTCGGTATCCTTTATAGGCTGCTGAATATTTACTGGGTGGTTAGAAATAACCTTTCGCCTCCCGAGAAGGGTGAATTTTCTTCTGTCGGCGCAAATAGCTTTCATCTCAGCCTTTTTATCAATTGCTTGGTCCACAACTAAATTAACCCTATGTGTGCAAAGTCTATAAAGATAACAAGTATACATGTACACATTTTCGCCGAGGTGCAGTGCATATCATTATCTAGCTCAGACACTATTTTTACATCCGAGCCAATCAAACCAAGTTTCAGTCGGCAATTCAGCCTTTGATCCAGTGAATTCAATTATTTGTTTGTTCAAAATTGCCACTCTTCTCTTACTTCATTACCTAGCCCGCCCAAACCTCCGCCCTCCCTGGCTAGGCTTATAATAAGAGCCTATTTTTCTTGTCAACAAACGCGCAGCAAGTCTTTTGTCAGCAGTTAATGGATCGGTCCGCCTTTCATCACTAAATCCTTCATGCTGATTGGTTTTCGGCACGACACAAAGATACATCATTGGGTAATGATTGGCGGACGGTAACATCAAAGGTAACTCGACTGCGTCGGTGGAGGATTCAGTTCTATTCAAGCAAGTCGCTGTACAAATAGGTTGCATACCCACAGCTGTAAATCAGTATTCAACTCGCAATCGTACGCACTTCACCTAAACTTGTTACACCTTACATTAGCTCTGCAGTCAATTTCTAATAAATTTTGACTCTTATTTCTTCGTGGACTTCGGTATTTTCGGATATTCTTTACCTGTTTGATACACCCACCATGCCTGAGTTCCAGCCCAGTGATAGTTTTCTTCGGGTAAGTTAACGTTTTTGTATCTTTAGAGAAGTCTTTGCGACATCTTGTGTGTATATCGAAGTGGGACGAAATCGATCTCCCACTTGCCTCTCTGATAGAGATGGGATTCATTGGGTAAATCAATTTTCTCGTTACTATGGACAAAACCTGCACGACAAGTTTAGAAAACCCGTGACTTTTAAAACACCAAGTTACAACATAGCGTTATGCTTTTAAACACAGGCCTGGCCCTGTTTCATAAAAGAGATACGCTCGATCCTAAGTTTGATGGACGAAGGACTTTAACATGAAACGTCACACTAACAATCGAGCGTAACTTTGTATGAAAAAGGACCCTGGCTCTACAGGCCAAATATAATTTAGTATTCGAGTTGTGTGCTCTCATTTAGTGATTTTCCTATTGCAGTTGTTCCCAAACAATCGCGAAAACTTCCCAAAAGTTTTCTAGGCATATGCAGTAGGATGTTATGATATGGTCTTCGCTTATGGGTCTTGTAGAGTAACACCTGTCTTCGTGAGCCATTTTGGTTTTAAATATTATACTACCGTTCCGTGATAGTATTTTTCTGTTTTAGTTGCCATTTTTCTACTATGTAGGCCATGGGGCGTATGACTGCGCTCAGTGCCAGCTTTATTTTTTTACGTGGCTTCACCGCGAGGGCGTAGCTATGATGAAATTTTTGCAGGATCACGGCAATTCTTACATATTTTATTACAACACAAATTTTTGGGGCCTTACAGACATCTGGGGGTGCCCAGGCTTCCCCGTAGCTATGCGCCTACTTTACCAAAGTGGGATGCCCCAACTCCTCCAAGAGGTATTATCGAGATCAAAATATTTTAACTCTATAATATTTAACTTTGAAGTAATAAGTATTGGCGTGAGGAGCTGTTCTAAACCAGGGGATGGGGTGCGGGGAGGAACTGAAATCTTAAACTGCTGGCCTTCTGGGCGAGGCAAGAGGGCGCCTTTCCTATTGCGAGACTTAAAAGGGGAAAATGCAGTCACCCCAGTCCGAGTTAGTATCCCCCGTCACCCTGGTTCATGAATGACCTATTTCGATCATGTGATAATATTTTTTTTAGTGAATTGTGAAATTCCAGGAGAATATCTCCTTGCTTCACCTATGTTTTGTAATAGTTATGTTCGAAATTATGTCTTCAGAAGTGCTTGTATGAAATGCAATAAGAGATTTGCAAGTTTTTCAATTTTCAAAATAGATTTTGGGGCAACTGCCTGTTGCCTTTAAGTGCAGTTTGAAACTTACATTTTGTGAGGTTTTGAAATTTGAATAACATTTATTGGATTTTTTTGCTCTGTTATTGAATAAGGGAATATATGTTTGGGCAGGCCCATAGCCAGACAAGGTACTGGGGGGGGCGGGGAATGGCTCCCAAGGAGGGGGAAAATTTTTTTCAGGGGGCCAAATATGTAAAATGTATGAAGTCAGTGGCAACTTTACACTCCTTGGTCTATAAAAATTTCAAGGGGGATTTCCCCCCTTGAATATGGGCCTGAGGGTGGGGTTTTGTTCTTGGAAAAAAGGGGGTGGAAGCTTAGTTTGACATTTCACAAAGGGGATATTAAAGTGTGGGGTTAAAGAGAAGGGGATGGATGTATAATTAAGCTTGAAAACATTTTGACTGGGGGATTCTTAAGTGCCCCAGCAACTGGAATGCTGTCTCTATTTCATGATTTCAGTGAAAATTAAATAGTCTGAACAACCAGTGTATTTTTGCATGGGTTGTAAGTAGCAATTTTGACCCGGTTTTTTAGCAAAGCTGGAAACAGGCTTGGAGGGGAACATTGGGATGGGAGGGTTTCATTTTGCTGGGTGGAGATTGACATGGGAAAACAGGATGAAAGTTTTCTTTTTTCTCCTGGAAAGATGATTGGGGGGGAGGGGGTGAGAGGACAATGGGTTCATGGGTTAAGGCCCATGAGTGGCCTTTCCTGCCAGGTTGTTTAGCAAAAATCTATTATTTAAGGTATGATGAAACCTTTACTAGCTGTTTGTAGAAATTTTGTTTCAGTTATTTAGTAATTTTCTTTCTTTTTTTCTTTTCAGTTACCACCAGCCCCTACAGAGCTGACCCAGCCAAGTCCTCTTGCAATGCTGGCTGCTACTTGTAAGAAGATTGGCGAACCCACACTACCTCAACTACCAAGTCCTGTGACACCATCAAATCACCTTGCTACTTCACCAAAACCAAAAAGCCCAGCAGCTGCCGATTGCTATCCGAGATCACCAATCAGCTGGAAGCCTAGTTACAATGGTGCATTCACCGCTGTTGATCCAATGGTTTATCATACACCTCAACAATTGCAGTCACCATTGGGGGTACCAGAACTACCATCACCACCCGTACCCATGGTTGGTTGTAATCAGACTACGCCTGTACCTTGCCATCATCCATCAGCCAGGTCTGTCTGCTGCCTGCCAAGACCAGTCCCGGTTCAGCAAATTTCACCATGTTGTCGTTCCTGCAACTGTGCTACCCCTGTGGCAACACACCAGTATCCAGCATCTCCATGCCCGACAAATTTGTACCAAGTGGATGTCAGCCCATGCTGCCCAATACCATACCAACCATATGCTGCATATCCAACGTTTGGTCCTACCCACCACCAGCACTCTGCCCCAACTTTCACACCATATCCAACTCTCGACAGCCATGACTCACAGAACATGTCCTTGGCTAAGCTTGCTGCAAGACGTTGTCGCCGTTGTCGCTGCCCAAATTGTCTCAACTCAACCCATTCATCAGAACCAACAAAGAGGCGCCAACACATTTGTCACATCCCTGGATGCGGGAAGGTCTATGGGAAGACATCACACCTGAAGGCACATCTCCGATGGCACGCTGGTGAACGCCCATTCGTCTGCCACTGGTTGTTCTGTGGAAAGAGTTTTACCCGTTCTGATGAGCTCCAGCGCCACCTTCGCACTCACACTGGCGAGAAACGCTTCGTCTGTAAGGACTGCGGCAAGAGATTTATGCGCAGCGACCACTTGTCAAAGCACGTTAAGACACATGCGGCAAAGGAGTCAGTTTCAAAGGAAATTTCAGAAGTTGAGGAAGAGTACATTGATGTGACCAACTGACGTGATAGTATAAAACAAAAGGAAGTTACATTTCGTGCAATTTTTTGTGACTTAGCTTTCATGACTGTCAGGAATCTTTCCATTGATTGTACAAGTAACTATCGGAGAACTGATTTTGGAGTACTGGCATAAAGGGCATGTTACATTTCACAAATTGAAAACTTAATGTGCAGCTATGTTTGACGTTTGTTGGAAACAGCAAACTTTCCACTTTGGAGGTATCTTGCCCAGATATTTTTTTGTAAACTTTGCATTATTTCTGTTAATTTTTGCCAAATCATGCTAATTGTGATCCATTCTGAAGAGAAGAGTCTATTTTTAATCTGTATAATTATGAATCAATAAAGTGCAAAGTAACCTGAAAAAAGCTGTTTTCTTCTCCACTTTAGTAGCCTTAGCTGTGGTTAGTATATACAAACTGAGGTTCACTTTAGGCTCCTTCAAAATTTTTCAAAAGTTTTTTTTCATTCAGTTTTTTTATTTCTGAGCAAATTCGTGTCAAATGGACGATATTTACAAGAGCCAAAGAGTTTGAACCTCAGTTTGGAGTTTTGAACAAATTGTTTCATAGGCATAAGTTTTCTTGGTTTTAAGGGGTCCTAACTTTCTTTCAGAGCTTGTTGCAGTACAGTTTATAATCTCATAGCTGTGTCTCCTAGGCTCCTCCACAGGCCCGCAGTCTAGGGCTTTGCCCTGAAGATTGGTAACTGCAGTATTTTTTGAAAACTTTTTGGTTTGGTCTACCATGGTCTCCCCCATCAAATAGTACCCTTTCCTGTCTAATAACTACAGGACTGTTCCTTTACCCACCCTTCCCTTTGCAAGGCATCATGGGCATCTTAACAGTTTCACCCTCTCCCCTCCCCAGTGGATACCGATGCTGGTAGTATGTAGTCGTATTTTCCTTTGCCTTCAGCCCTCAGTCTGTGGCCTGACAACTCCCAACCGGCCATTTGGCCATCGTGTAATCCACAACCTTGAAGAGTCTTCTTTTGAGGAGGAGGGGGTGGGGGTTTTTGGTCGTGAGGGATTACCTGGGATGATGTTCTGATGGCTTACCTGCGAATCGTGAAATATGCAAGACTTCTGGGAAAAAAACTGACAACAGTCAGTTACAATTTAATATTGTGGGGGCGTTAAGGAAACAAGCATCGTTACAGCAGTACTCGTTGTCGACATCTTGAGGGAAGAGTGGATACATACACTACGGCAAGCCTGTAGCCATGGGGGAAGGAGGAGAGCCCCTTTAAAACTTGTCTGGCTGCGGGACTGTTCCTTCGCCCACCCTTCCCTTTTCAAGACGTAGTACGCATATTAAAGGTCCCCATCTCCCCCAGTCGATACCCCTCCCCAGTGGATACCAAATGCCGGTAGTATGTAGTCATATCTTCCTTAGCTTTCAGCCCTCAGAAGTATGAGTCTGTGACCTAACAAATCCCAGCCGGATAATTTCGCCCCTAGAAAATTTTAAGTTACCACAACGTTACCAATTTTTCACACCTCGCCGTCTAAAGCAAGAATAGCGCCTCCGAGTCCGTTGCCCCCTTGGGTACTTCGTCTGGCTACAGGTCTGCCCTTTCGGACTAGTTACGTCTGCCGAAGAAACTGAGAGATGTACAAGTACACAACGGAAAATGGCTTGAACGAGGGACATTAACATATATTTAGCAGAGGTTGGGCCATCCCCTCCCCCTTCCCCCGCAGCATTCACTGGAAAGGGTAGATCCAGGACTTGTTAAGAGGAAAGTCAAGGAAAGGAAGAAGGGGCAGGAGGGAAAGCTTATTATCAGTGGACAAATTTTGTATTACACATTACCTGTCAACCAGTGGCGTACGCAAGGGGGGGGGGATTGGGTCAAGGTCCCCCTTACGGATGCCAATTTTTTTGTTTTTTTTTGATCCCCAAAATACGTAATTTTGTAACACAAATTTTTTCAAAAGGTAGCATATGTGGCGACAGAATGCATGTAAGGACACCTAATTTTTCAAATATTTTCAAAGGGGGAGGGGCCCCCAGGCCGGCGATCACACATCATACAGCATACCCCCCCCCCTTGAGAGAAATCCTGCGTATGCACTGCTGTCAACTGCACTTTTTTCGGATAAAGAGAGACCGCAATATTCGTGTATGATGAGGCTCAGTAAAGTTTAGGGGAAATAGTACGTTTGAAATGCACCACCATGGCATACAAAGAAAATACCTTAAATCACTATCAAACCGTTCAGTCTAACCAGTAAACTCGAGCAATGTTTTTATCTCCTTAATATATTAATTGTGCATTACAAGAGTAACAGATATTGCATCATTTGAAGTTTTGAAAGTTTGGGTAAACAAATTACTTTCCTGCAACAGGTAACTGAATTTCTCCTTGTGAGATCCTTCTGGAAAAGAAAGCTACCGTACCAGGCTGTCTCATTTTGAATGGTCTATCACCCAGTACCTTTTAATATTGGTTTAAAGATATGAAAAATTATCTGTAAAACAAACGCAATAAAGCAGAAATGTCGTTCTTGATTCAAGCCTAAATCAAGGGGACCGGGCCGGGGGGGGGGGACCTGCCACCGAAAATTTTCGCTATCCAAGATGAAATTTTTAGCGTATCTCGCTACATCCCCCTGAAAAATCCCATTGTGTGCATTGCTTTTACTGGAATAGAACTATATTAACTCTCTGATATGTGAGTCTGTTACTTGATAGAGCACCTTTATAAAGAAATGTACTCCATTACTTGAGAGAACCTTACTTAATGTGACATACTACGATTAATTCTTACATGGGCTAACGCTCTAAATTTTCTTCGTGACAAGGTCCCTAGTGCTTGAGGAATTTCGTAGTCATAACAAGCTACCCAACAAGAAGAAGCTAAAAGATACTTCTTCACGGAAGTTATAAATTGACAAATTGTCACAACATAACCGTTAAGACTTCTAGTTACATTAGAACAAACCTTAAGACGGTGCAAGCCCCCACCCCCCCCCCTACCTGGAGAGCTGATCGGATGACGGAAATGTACCTTTCATATTCATGAAGTCCTGAAATGATCTAAATTCACTGCAATCCTTCCAAATTCACAACATAAACGTTTACGTTTAGCCTGTGCATTTTCCTATAGCCGTATAAATGTCAGTACCCATTTGTTAAACATGGTATTTTTTAAGGTCACACAAAATATTTAAGGCGTTACAGTTGTGACACTTTTGGGCGGACGAAACTTCGTGTGGTGTGCCAAATGAGAAATCCTAATCTATACCATTGCATACAGTATTTTGAGAGTACGCCCTCGATATGTTCTTTTCATCCGGTTTGCGAGTCGCAACAAGGATTACAACCACAACAACAGACATTTGCACTCGCGAATCCAGTGCAAACTGGTGAAGAGAAGCCAATAAAAAATGAAGAGGTATAATAAGTGAATGATAGTTTGCTTGATTTGCTGTCGGAATTGTGTAACTTTAGTCCAACTGAAAAACTGATGCGATATTTCCGTCCGCTTGTAAAAATCAATGTATTCAGTAATAGGCCATGAGCCAGAGCACGTCATCCCCACAACTCTACGCCGACCCAACATTTTGTTACAAACCTTAAGGTGTCCTGAACACGGTAACAGTGGTAACAGTAAGTACTTTGGGTCTCACTCATTCAAAATGGCTGCCAAAACAACATGGCTGAACACGGTAACAGATTATGAATATTTTGTATAAAATAGTAATAACTAAAATAAATAAAAAAATATATGTGACACATCTACCCTTAACAAAAAAAATATATGTGACACATCTACCCTTAACATTTGGTCCTATTTGAATGAACAAAATTCCAGACTAATTTTTCGAAACACTTTTGGCGAGTTGTGTGTGTGTGTAGGGGGGGGGTGCGTGAAGTGCCTCTGGCCCATGACCTATAAATGTATATGCACCTACAGTTGTCACGTTCAGTGGGCCTACTTTTCGCTAGTCTTTGAACAGGTCATACTACATACACTTCGCTTCCTTCGTGGTGCGGAGAAGGTTGCATGGTTAACGTAGTACTCGGTCCTGTTACTCCTGTACAAGAACTAACTTTTAGCATACCAAAATTTCATATTGGGAAAGAGCATATGTATGTGCCCCCAAAAAGCTGACCTCCATTTTAGTGTATTTGTTTTTTCTTCGTGCTTTGCGCGAAAAACTAGTCACGTGTACACGTGCAATTTCTTATTCTTGAAGGACAACTGGAATGATATTATTGTTCCATAATCCTGTGCAACGCCGACCATCATCCACCCTCCCTTCCGCAAATTTTCTACGTCATCAAATCGACTAGACCAGTGATTCCCAAGTGGTGGGTCTCGACACAAAAGTGGTCGCTCGGTGAAAATTGATGGGTTCCGAACTCATGAGGGGTCGTGGGGTCACGGAGCTTTGTTATAAGTTGCAACGGTTTTAAGTCAATGTTTTCTGTTCTGACTAACGCGCAAAACTCATACCGGTAGGACACAATAGCGAAATAACATGGTTTGCGCACAGTTTAGTGTCTTCACCATAGTGTATCGAACATTTCAACTATTTCTGAAATTATATTCGTTTGGCAGTTTGGTGACCATTGATTTGGAATGTCTCTGTGAGGACTACATACTGACATATCTGATTACAAGTTTCCGAAATAGATGCAAACAAAATGTATAGGCCTTTATTCATTTTCATCTTAGCATGGGGCCTCTTGGAATATAGGATAGAGCCTTTCTTACAAGTGCTCTAGTGTCATAAATTCTGACAAGATTTCGTGCATAAATGCATAAATGATTCTATCCAATGGGAACTTTGAATCAGGGCTTTATGAAACTTCTCCATAGGGACCTAGGTAATTTAAACACTAAATGTTTAAAACATTTTCATTCATATTGATCATAGAAATGCCTTAACTGGAGCCATTCTTGAGATGTATGTGTGGAGCCCGAGAGTTGTACTGCGGTACATAACACGAGCTACTGGAATTTCCCTCTAGTGATTATCATACGAATTCAACCAAAATGAGCATAGGCCTATATTTTGATCGTTTTATATGCAAATAATTTTAGGAATAGGCCTATGCTATTTGAATCTTTCGATACAACTTTTTTCATTTAACCTTACAGGTTACTCTGGACTGGGCGTATTCGCGTAAGTGTTATTTGGCCACATTGCATTAGAACTGTTCGAGTGTGCAGGACGGGGGACTCGTCCATTGTGCTTTTGATGTTCCATAGATGTCTCGACGATGCGGTGATTTGTGCCTTGACCACTGATATGAACTACGATACATACAATGTTCGTTAAATAATTTCATCATGTTGATGTGTGTACAATAGATCATGCGGTAAGTGTGAATAAGAAAGATGTTTTCATGAGATTTTTGCATTCTGTCATTACTTCGGGTCGTTTGAAAAATCCAGTGGGAAGCTGCTGTTGTATTGATAAAATACAGATTTTTTGTAGTTTACTTACACAGTGGCTGCGTTACACAGTTTTCTGTGCCAGGACAATGAATAATATTTTCCGACAGATTGTTATTATCAAATAATAATTCTGATACTTTTTCAGGTGTAAAAAGGGCGTCGATTTGCTTTGAAACTGTTTTGGGGATTTGTAGCTTAAAAATTGCTGTCTTGGGAGGGGTGAGAGGAGTGAAATCTTCTCCCTTAAGGATTCGATCGCTGTGACATCCACAAGTGGGAAATCTAAGGGTTCTTCCTAGAATTTTCCTGAAAATGAATGGCTTTGTTGGCTATTCTGGACCATTTCAGAAAAAAAAAATATGTGTTCTCTACACATAATTTCGCTCTTTTGTTTTTAAAGTGTAGAGAACACATGATTTTTTTTTCTGAAATGGTCCAGAATAGCCAACAAAGCCATTCATTTTCAAGAAAATTCTAGGAGGGACCCTTAAATTCCCCACTTGTGGATGTCACAGCGATCGAATCCTTAAGGGAGAAGATTTCACTCCTCTAACCCCCCAAGACAGCAATTTTAAGCTACAAATCCCCCAAACAGTTTCACGACATCATTGGTGGTTGCCCCCCCCCAAAAAAAAATTACCAAAGTCTGGCGGCACCACTGCTCCCCAGCCCAGCGAATTCCGAGTCCATTCAGAAACGGATTCGAGTCCTGAACTGAGTCCGAGTCAAGGGTCAGGCGTTAGCGTCTTTAGAACCATATTGACTTTACAATAAAATCAAAAATATGCCTTGTATGACTCATTTGCGTGACTTTAGATGTTACACACAATAACTTTAACACCTCTCTCTTTTCAATGGTGTGACTTCCGCATAGTAAATAGGCCGAAGTGGACAACATTCGTTGTGATGGCCCTCACTCAATTTTAGTTGTACTTTGTGTAACTACACTAAGACTGAGGGCGTAACAAGTTGGGAAGGGTGAATGGTGCATTTTAGGACTTACACAGTAAGGTCTGGAAGAAGAATGACGCATCTACACACGGGTGAATACCGTTTTGCTTAATTCTTTTTGAAAACGGTCATCAATTCTTTATACCAAAGCTAATGCATTCACAGCGCGTTTTTCATGTACATTTGCAGCCTTCTCATACTTTCATTTGGGCAACGGAGCAGCCCCACTGAACCGAAAAATCAGTGGCTCAGAATGTTCCTCTGAGAAAGTGTTTCAAAAGTTTCATTGCAACAACCTTGTTGGAGGAGAATCAGAAGAATCGGACTCGTCATGACATAAGCTTGCCTGACTAATCTGACAAGTGCATAATTTATCTGACATCTGATGTAATTATGGTCAGCATATTGTTACATTAACCTTGTAAGTTTAAGGAATTAAGGTTGTGTCACCTGTATGCTCTGCCATATTGGTTTCTTTTTCAGGGAAGTAGATACATCCCCTTTACCCCTGAATAGTGGGTTCTTACGCTTGTGGTTATTACAACATCACGGCAGATTGGTTCAACCCATAGTATGTTTCATATAATTCATTATAATTAATATAAGTATAATTCATATAATTAATAACTTTTAGTACCATATAATTAGTTCGAATGCTTTTATAAATGCAGTGGAAGATTAAATAGACCAAAGACAGAGAAAAACCAAGCTGGGCGAAATTAAATGCAGGTCGGGGATTTTGATGTGGTCACTCTTGATTTATGCAATCCTTCAAGTTCTCAAGTCCCTATGATCATGGGAATACTACAATGCTTGTGCTTCTGTTTTTCTTGTTCCATTGATTTCTACACAGCGCCACATCTTACATGCACTCAAATCACCAACACTACGACGGTGCCGCAGAATGTTAGGACACACTAATGGCACTAATGGGGGGGGGGGGGGGGGGTG
>WURT03000016.1:623066-649601 GCA_009936505.3 Holothuria glaberrima
CATAGGGCGAAAAAAAAAAATACGGCAAAAAAACGGATTCCCCTTAACGTTTTCACACACTTTTTATATAGGAATACATAAAGGTGTTGTAATGTCCTTTTACAGACACAGTCTATATACTATTACTTCAAAGTCAACAAATTTACGGACACCTATCTGGTAACACGCATGGATGGCAGGCCATTGAAATAACATTGTTTATATCTTGAGGACGAGGGGGGAAATATATGCTTATGTATTTTATTGTTTTTTTTTCGCCTTAAGGTAGGAAGATATAAAGACTTTCACACTAAGGGGGAATTAGCGTTATATGTGTATATATATATATATATATATATATATATATATATGCAGCTAAGATACCAAAATGAATAGGCTGTGTCTCCCCAAATACACCATAATTACATTTCACATTGACAACATCTTCCACCTACCAGATAATTGGGGTAAAAGAAATATAACACATTTTTATTGACAAAGCAATGACAATAGTTGCAATTAACTGCCACTGTGTGGCATACATCCCAACTAATAATATGTAATGTGTTCACGTTGTACTCCTTTTGTTAAGGTTAAATACATTTTTAACTACCAGCCCACCACAATGCACTTTGGTGTATATTACATTCACCTACTTTTAGAAGACAACTTCATTATTTCCAAATATATCCCTCACAGTACATCACAATAGCACAACTATCCTTTTAAGAAGGTTGAACTAACACTGGAACAACATAAGACACAGGCCCACCTTGTGAATCTCTCCATAAGTATCATAGATTCCAATAGATCATGTTCATTCATGCTGTGGGTGCTAATAACAAATTTTATTGTAATAGCCACAATGTGATGAATTTTGCTGGAAATTTTGTTATTACTCACATTTTCAATCCGAAATATCACCTTCAGAGTAAATATGGCAAGGTCATATTTAGTTCGATGTAACCACACTACTGTGTATATTTACAAAATACTAAGCCCTATCCCCAAAATTTCTTCTACCATAAGAAAGCTCCATTTTATTTATCATCATGTATTAAGGAGTAAATAGTTTGATATGTCAACTATTTCTGTGTAACATTTTTTCCCTACTAAGTCATCTAGTATACAACTCCTTATCTCAAAGTTCAGGTATATACTGTAGATTTTGTAGACTAGATTCTGTGTACAAACAGTCAACTCTGTGTTGACTCTACTGCGACCTACTTTGTTCATCATTTATCCATTAAATAGTGCAAAGAGGGGTGACACCTAGTTTAACAGGTCTGTGGCTTTTAAGGAAGCCTTGAGTTTACTGCATGATGCTTATACACACTGCTTGGCCTTTACTTTAAAGATAACCTGCATTCAGTACAAAATGAACAAATGCCTTTCCATGGATCCACAATTGTGCTATTCTGTATACAGCACAATGGTTACAAATGAAGGCAAAATAAATGAGATATGAATAGATACTATGATTACACAGTATGCCTGAAGGACTCTTATCTGCCGACGAAAGGACAAAAGATAAACATAATTCTCTTTCATGTTGCTTTTATTCTTTGCACAAAGCAATATAGAACCTAAAGAGAGCTCCAGTTTCCAGTTCATTACCTGTTGAAAGTTAGCAATGACGGTTGTATGCACACATTACTATAATACAAAAGACTGGTTAAGTTCAACGTCCTCGGTGACGAAAATGTAGGCCGAATCACAATAACCTTGAACCAGCGTCCCTCATTCAACATATGATAAAAAGCTCATGGGACCAAAAAATGGCACTCTAAGAATCTTGCACATTCAAAGACTGAATAATATAAATTTGTTTAAAGAAGCACACACTACTTAACATAACAACTGTAAGATATCACTGATCAGTTCCATTTAACATTAATCCAAAAAGAATATTCTGTTTTGTTTTTTGGTATTTTTTTTTAGTGTTTTCTTTGGAGGGTTCTTTCTTTTGTATTTTTTGTTTTTGTGGTATAACAAGCAGTTTCATTTGAAATGCCATTAAAAACTTAACTATATGGTATGCTGACCCTGACTAGACAGAAAATATTCTGTGAAAATATTCATGGGCTACTATTGCATATTTTGGACTAAATGCAATGATACTTAGTGATGTCTTCAAACCTGAAACTCCAAAACTGCAATGACTAAAAGAAAATAACCACAATATCAACCAATCAGAGAATTACATCTAGAAACCTCTCTACTTTCCTCTTAGTGATGGTTAGCTCCTCCCTCTCCCAGCTGGAGCTCCCTCCTCCCCCTCCCTGCTGAAGCTCCTTTTGCATGTATAGAGAAAACCGTATTCTTCCCTTCAATGGCATTAACAATGCAAGCTCTTTAGTTACATAAAATCTTGAACTCCTGTCCCCTTTCCCAACATAAGCACATTCCTCCATTGCACCTTAGAAAAGCATGTAACGTTCACCCTTCCTATGACTGCTCTCAATTTACTTTTTTATCTTAATTGAAGTGACATGATCAAACTTCCATAAATGTATGCATGTTCAAGTCATGTGCTTGTTACTCACACATACTCTTATTAATTCTTAATTACAGAAATACCTAAGTGCAGGCTCAGAGCAAAGTCAAGGCTCAGGCGAACAATCCCCCCCAATCCATTGGCCATCATGTATGAAAAAAAGTTGAGGCCAAAAAAAAAGCAAAGAAACATGTGAATCCAGCATCATAAATACGCTGCAAAATGTGCCAAATATAGTGCCATTTTGCATCTCAACCCTCTTCCAAAAGCAAAAATTTCCAAAGGAGAAGAGGGACGACCACCTCCCCTTAGACCCCTCCCCCAGGACAGCAATCAATCAAACCTTGCACTCCCCAATTGAAAATTCCTGGCTATGCCCCTGCTCACTACCACCACATCAAAGAAAAAGCAATGTAATGACTAACTCCCTGATCCACTCACAAAGGTATCCAGTTAAGAGGCGAAAAAATTTTAACTGACATACACACAAACGTGATAAAAACATGCCACTAATACCAACCACCATTACCATCATCATACTACTTTAATTAACATTTATAACAACTAACACTGTTTCAAGGGTAAATGATTCCTTGTACCATCATATACTACTAGTGCTGGAGATAACTGTCAAAGGCAGATAAATATCTACAACAGAAATATTGAAATACTGGATTAACATACAAATATACAGTTCTAACACATCTATGCTTCAAGCAATTAAGAGGCAAATGAATTCTTATAAACTGGATTAAACATCATGATTACAAATATGAATGATTCACAAATGTGCAAGTGGGAATATGTTCTGTAGAGCCAAGAAGATACCTTGTGGGGCATAATAACAATTTCCTACTAAATGGCACTTGGTGGTGTCTCTTAAAACTAGGGCATAAATTGAAACACACTACAATTCACCAGGTAGGAGTGACATCCTGCCATAAAAGGGAGCCTGGATTTTTTCTGCAGTGTCAGTGTTTATATGGATCAACCTCATCAAAAATTGTCATTAACATGGTTAGCACACCCCACACTGCTATCCTATACAAGAAAAGGGTGAGTGACTTAGTTTACTAATCCATCCACCAACTATATAACACAGCCTTTCTACCATACATCTATTGAAAACAAAAAAAAAACAAAAGGTGCTACACAAAATGAAGAACTTTCATGCACAAATATTTTTGTGTGGTCCTTTTTTATCTATAAAAAAAAAAAAGAAGAACACAAATTGCACTAATTCAAAGACTGGAGCAAGATTAGTATTCATTCTTGGCAAAGGGTTGTAAAAAGAATAAGATATGATAAGTTCTCATTCTTTTTCCATTGTATAGGTACTCTCTTAGCCTCTTTGAAAAATAACATTTTGATACTTCAAATATTTATCACTACTTCCCCCTTTTTTTTGGGGGGGGGGGGAGAGTGCTCAAAAGAAACCCCAATAAATTTCATCCATACAGGTCTACTCCCATATCCCTATATCAACTAAAGTCTATCCCATCTGTAAGAAAGTAAATGTAGGCTAGGGAGAAATCCTCTACTATGTCTTTGCTATAAAAAGCCTTTCACAAATGCCCCTGGTGAACCACACAATTCACAGTACAAAGATGAGATATTTAGGGGGCCCCTGCAATAGCTACAAGACTGGCAATTAGCATTTCACAAGATTGACAGGTCAGAACTGAGACTCAGGTACAGGGAAGGATTCTCACAAGACAGCGGTAAAGTACGGACACAAAATATATTCACAACAGCAGAGAGTCCAGTGGAAAAATGCTTTCAAGGTCGGCAACCTCGTTTGTGAGACAGCTCATTTACATGGCTATGAATAATTCACAGCACTTCCTGCTGAGATTAGGATATGTCACTTTTGACGTAAGGAACTAGCAACTATAGGAGGTCTTGAGTGTTGCCTTGATATTAGCCTGAATTTTGAAAAGGGACTGTAAAATTTGAGAGAAATGTAGCTGCCAACATTCTCTCTAAGGACCAAGAGCATGGTGAGTAATGGCAGATTACCTCCTTTACAACACAGGAAAAGTTGTAAGCACTTGATCATTCTTTTCTCAGGGCGCTATTGTCATGTAATAAATAGCATCTACCTCATATCGAGATCACAAGTTGCTACAAGCTACAAATTGTCAGACAAGAATATGAGCTATTCTCTCATAAAAATAAGCATTAACTTAATTCTTTCCCTAAAATGGCATAACCACAAACTATTATAAGCAGAATGCATTTCAACAGTCCTGGATGAATAGTTTGGCTTGGCCTCAAAAGAGTTTTTGAAATGGAGGCTTCACTTGAGAGCATGTTTTTTTTACCTTAACAAAACAAGATCAAGCTTATACCTAAGGAAGACCTTTATACTGTATCCGGCAAATCATTCTATCCACTTGTGTAGGATACATTCACTAAGCATAGGAGAGGGATTGACTGTGAACTTGTAAAATATAACACAAGTCTGAAGGAGATTTCTTCAAAAGACATGTCTGTGACAGGTCCCAATGCCAATGTTATATATTTCACATTTTAAGCTTCCTGGCATAAAATCAACCTTTTTCCATTTCTGAGGCATGCTACCTACAATTGCATTTACTACATGGCTAGTTGCACCTACATAAATACAAGACTTGTAAGAAAAACCTGTTTGGAAATAGACATTTTTGCATTCTGTCTACTCATTTGCATGGATGCATGAACATGGTCACAAAAGCAATTGAGCACAACTTGATTTACTGGATTATATGATTGAACACCTGGGTTCATCTCTTATGACTTTGATCAATTTGAAGCTGGGGGTATCACACATAACACACACACACACACACACAAATTTCCACCTTGACTGAATAGGTCAACATCTGTTTCAATTTGATACATAGTTTTTTCTAATGATATAAATCATACATTAAAAGATCACTCTATTTATCTGACTATAGCATTGGCTATCACCCGTCTATTTCTCAGTAATGGCCATTGGACCCAATTAGTACCTAACGAAGAGAAATGATAAAAGTATACTGCACTTTCAGACTTTCACTCTTTCTTGCCTACCTTTTCATACATACATACATTCATCCAACTTGCATGTAGGTGGAGATTCTACAAATTTCAAAACAAATTGAACACAGTATTTACTATTCACCTATCATAATTGAAGGTAAGTTGCCCCCTCACCCTCCCCCCTCCCTGACCAACTACCACTCATTACCTCTTAGCTACTATGAACAAAGTGAGACAATTCTGCTTCATATTATGACAACTGACCAAACAAACCTCAAAAACAATTCTGATTGTAAGCTAAACTGCCTTGACCACCGTCAAGTCCAAGGGCACATCTTGCCAGGAACAGACCTTGAAATAACCTAAAACCTGATTGGCATGAAAGCATTATGCTGATTTATTCAATATTTCTGATATGAAGTCCATAGAAATTTAACCTTGAGAAAGGATGCCCTGCAGTAAAGGAGAAATATCCTTGAGATAAAACATCTATTGCAACTTGACCTACACAGTTTGATCTAGTACAATGGACAAATTGATCTAGTCTTAATGGCGCCATATCTGTAATGAGTTAAAGGAAAAGAAGCTTTATTTGGGAAACAGGATTTATCACACCCCCATATATTTCCTATGTTAAATTAGGCTGATACCTCTTCATCAAATTTTATGGCTTCAAAATTTAAGGTAACTCTCAACAAAATAATAAAGTCCTGAAGCATTAACATGGTTTCTAGCTAACAGTTTGAAATGAAGTAACGAGTTACGGACATAATCTGCTAAATCTGAACTGTAACACTGAAGTACTTTAAAAGTCATTACAACATTCTGTACAAACAAGTTCATATGCAATATAACAGGAATAGCTAATATTTAGCAGATTACATCCATTGCCATTTGCTTTGCATGATGGCAATTGCCATTAGGCAAGAATGTCATATCTTGAGGCCTAATAATCGATAAAATGCCTTGAGGCCTATGTTATTACATGTCTGGCCTATTTTTAGCAGCCTATCTATTTGTGGGTATAGTTTTCAAGTCATACCTTCCTTGGACCGTTCTTGACCGGCAGCGGTGGGTTGCATGTTGGTATAACTTTGCCAGTAAGAACCTGGTGATGCAGGGGAGAATTCCAAATTTCAATCACTGTTTCATGATGCATTGTATCATAGCTACATTATTGCAAAATTAAAGCAAAATTCTCCCCAGCATCTGGCTAGGTACAACATATGATATGCTTCAGAGGCACATGAAAGCATTTACTTAACATTCCTTCAAATACTGGTCATGACAATAAAGATTTTGTTCTTCTTTATTAGCAAACACACACCATTAACCAAACATCCCCATTCCACTCTATGACCCCCCTCTCTCCTTCCTTTCTTGCCACAAAACACTGTTAACAACTAATTCAATTGTTTAGTCCCTCTATATTAAGACTGGCCTACGACTTTGGTATCTAGACCATTTTCCATTGCAGGTTAGCATTATCAAAACATAATAGGAACATGTACATCGATCATGGATGACCACTGACCATAATAATATTACACATAATGGGATCTTGTAATACAACAGCCCTATGTTACACATTAAGATTGTGCTTCTTTTTTTATCATATGATGGGATGTGACAATGGACATGTAACAGATCCAGCACATGGATTAACCCTGTGTATAGCACATGTACAGTAAAGACATCAATCCACATGAAATATTAAGGAAAGAGAGGAAACTAGAAAGGTTTAATTTATCAGCTAATTTTAAAAAAATACAATTGCATCTCAGTTGCACATTATATATTCTTACTTAACAACAATCTGTAAGGGACAAAGAGGGTATCAGTGAAGTATTAAAATAAAAATTGCAATGTGATTAAGACCAATTTTCATAAAAGTTTACATCAATGGATGAACTGCACTGCTCATAAAGTTAGAATCTGCGCTTTGAACGAGACAAAATTAAGATCCCATCCGTGTGGGACATATTACTCCAACTTTATTCATCTTTCTGCTACATTTGACACTAGTTACTGTACATTGGAATCCCCACATGAACCATTGGAGATAACACGCATCAACAAACCAACAGAGTAATTGATCAAATACATCACCAAAACAATATCTTTCTAGTTTACCAAACTCAGAATTCCATTACATGAATTAAATTTTTACAGTCCATGATATGATTAGCCAAAATCTACCTTCACTCAGGAGTAGCTCTAAGGCACTGTATGTTCTCAGAGAAAATATTGTACAGAACAAATGTGATTTGCCTATCAGTAGAAGATGAAATATTTTTATGTCATGAGAAGAATTTAACTGAATACCTCCTTAATTAGTATAACTGCATTGATCTATCCCTGTCACAGATCTTAAGTGTAATCATCTCCTAACACTCCCCAGTGCTGATAGTATGCACAATATGTACTTATAAATTATTTAAACTCTACATACAAGAGACTTTGAGATACGAGGAATGTTTTCTTTTTCAGGACTGTTCAGAACATAAATTTCCCAGTTTAGGTCTTAAATGCACTCAAAAGTATGTACTTCTGACAGAACTAGGCCATATTTGCATCTATTAAATGTGTGTCATTTGTGTTTCATGATCAAATTTCACCATAGCAGTGAACACATTTTCCTACTGGAGTTATAATTTTACCATCTTTGTATAGGTGTGTGAATTCATGGGCAAATTGATAACACTGGATGACCAGTTAAAACTCAACACCAGTCAGTCCAGCAGTTTCTCCTCTTTGGGAGCAAACCAAAGTTCTCCCAAATGAGGAAAAGTTATGTTACACAACGTATAGGCCTTATAGCTTAACACAAGCAAGGTTAACATGAACAAAGAGCATGCATTCAACAATTCTAGAACAGTGTGGTGAACCACCGATTTGGACATGGTATTTCAATAGCTATGAAAATACACGTACTAAGTATACATTTTTAACAACTCCATTACATAAGACTGATAGATTTGGAAAGAGGTCTCTGAAAACCACTTGCCATTGAATATGTATGCAAAGAACAAATGGAATTGTGGATAAAATATTAAAGGCAAAATGGTGGCCCAAGGCACAACCAATCTTTCTTCCGATGGGGGGAACACATGGTTCTACCAAACAAGGGAATCTCCCACACTGCCAGTATATCACCTACAAATTAGCAAAATCTCTACCAGCATGCCCTGGCTCTATCCTCTACCCACCAGTGGGCTGCTGAGCACTGTCTGTTAGGCCATTTACAAGGCTCAACAAAATTAGGTAAGTCTTTATACCAATCACTTTTTAATATATTTAGTTCATCTCATTTTAAACAGGTGGAATTTTTATAGTTAAGGTGCTTAGTGTTGGAACTTATCTTGTTTGGTCAAGTTCAAAAAAGTTTGGAAAACTTGCATTTGCCTGTTTATGGAGAAAGGTGGTACTCAGGTTCCAAAAGTGGGCCTTCAGTTATGAAAGCTTTAGATAGCCCAGGTGTAAATGATTAGCCTACATACTGTTTCCACAATCCTGTTGTAAGTTAATGTTGAGATTGCCAACTTCATTTTTCATTCAAGGATGGTTTAATCCCAAGAGAGAGGCTAACAACAGAGTACCTGCTATTATTAGAGGCGGGGTCTTCCAGCTCCCTGTTAGAGGCTACATCCCAGTATCCTCCCCAGGTGTGTCCAAGCCAATTCTGTTTCCACTGGCACCAATTTTGGTTATTGGTAGGAGTCAATTTCATATAGTCAGTAGACTATTTTGTATGAGTAGAGTATTTTGTTGACTGTATGTCACCACTCGTACATAATATAACATTGTGCATCAAAGTCTAGAACATAATCTTTATTTAACTTTATTTTTGTGGACTGCAAAAAATTGGCTCTGAGTCTGATACAGCCCATCCAAGGCCAATTCTGATTTGGCTGAGCATTTCCTGATAGTTCCCATTCCAGTAAAATATGGACTCAAGTTTATGGTAGGTAATGAGGACCCTAGAACTTGAGCCTTCTTCAGCCTATGTATGGGCTACAGTGCGTCTTGGAAGAGAACCTCAGATAAAAGGGATACGTGTAAGGTGTTTCTCCCTAGTGCTATCTCACTTTATAATAAATTCAAAGAGATGCAAACTTAACAGAATAATTATCAATATAGAAGTGAAATTTAAGCAACTGAAATATTCAAGAGCATTATTATATAAAACAAAACTCAGCAACATTGGTGGAATAGGTTGGGAAGCTGGGAGACTCCTCCAGAAATTTGGGTATTGGGAAGGAAGTTTTGGTAATTGGAAGGGAATTTAAAACCTTTGTGGCTGAGAATATGGAAGGTTGACTTCTCTGGAAATATTTTCCAGCTCTAATGTACATGTGATAAGTTTTTCTCTTCCTTTCATACTTACACTCACCAGGTTAAGTATGTTTTATACCTTCGTTCAGTCCCATATGCATCAGTTCATCATGCCAGTTTGTTGCTGTTATTTATGATCTTTTCATACCTTTAGTTCAAGTTCCTACAGTTTAAAGTCTACATATTTAAAATGTATAATTTGTATTTTATTATGCTTAAATGCTGTTTTTGTCGATTTGTATGAAATTGAAAGATAAGGCAGGTACAATAGCACAAGCCTTCATGGAAGCTAATGCTGTATAAATAATAAACCTCATATTGTCCTGTCTGTAAAATGGGTTCAAATCAGATAATTATTAAGATACTAAATACTCACATTCCTTCTTATAATTGTTTATTTTGACCACTGCATTCTTACTTATATTACATGACCTATAAGCCCAAGGGACCTAGTCAACTACCGGATTACCAAGGCTTTTTTTGCCCTTAAAAAAGTCGTGGTCAATAAACTGATGGCACGAACAGCTTTATCTCAGCTAATGAAATCTGAACAATGAATAATGAGGTAATAAGTGGATCCCTCTGCCAGTCCACAATGTACTGTTTAGCATGCTATGGGCACAATAATTTCAAAATTGTTTTAAGTTAACCATTCAATGTAGTGCTCACTGACCTTAATGGTGCTAAATTGCTAATAGATATGAAATGACATTCACTGAAGTAACCACTGAAGAGGTTCTATAAAAGTGGGAACTTTTTCACCTGTAACCATCCACATTTAGCTGAAACATTTACCCTTAGCTCTTCTCTACATGACCAATAGCAATGAACTAAAATTTGGATGCCAGCGTAGCAAAGTGCTGCGAATGCCAACCAGCTTTCATTGTCCATTTACCTTAAATCTTTAAAATGACCACTGCTTGACTGGTGGATGGATGATGGTTCAAGTTAAAGTACAAAGGTAAAGATTACTGAAAATTGGCTGAGTGTATTTCCTCTTAACAACTGTCAGAATAATGAATGATGGCTTAAGGACAAAAACCAGAAGATAAAAAGCGTGAATGTTTCTGATTTGGGGTCAATGAACCCACCATGTGATTCCCCATCATGATATCAAGCAAGCTCTCACTCTAAACCATTCAAATTTGAAGTGAAAGAAGGCCTCAAATACACTTGGAGTGTCAATTTATCAGAGTATCATACAGAAGGAAGTAGAATATTGCGAAGGTCAACGACAATACAGTCATTATTCCATCCTCAAGGGGTTAGGGGCGACTGAAAGGCTGTACAGGTGGACAACAAAAATTACCCTGACCTGAGATAGAGGATGAGAAAGTAGAAGTCAACAACAAAACACAATCAACTATTGATGCCAGATAAAAAACAAACTTTGTCTCTTTAAGATTTGTGTAATAAGTTGGAAAAAGTGCACAAAAGTCAAAGTACACCAAAGGCTATGCGAGAAATCACTGAGGGACTGAGACGGTGAAAGGATGTTTGGAGCGTAAGAGACAGGTATGACCTGGGTTCAGGTGTCGGTGGGGACGGTTAAGTACCAAAGAAAACGTCATCAAGTTACCAATGAAGACCCACCTGCAAAAGTGTTTAGCATAATGTATCCTCATTGAGGAGATCAACTGAGCAAACTATATGAATAGAGGGGGCAACTGAGTTCAAATATCAAACTGGAAGGTGATTCAGTAGGAAGCCGCACTTTCAAAACGAAGTGCAAGTGACACTTGGTTCGGGTTGAATGATCAGAAGTACCCCAATTGGTAAAGAAACTTCTAATCCTCCTTTATGTGTAGCAAGATGCCCATTTACTGTCAGACTCCGAAGGTCATTGGCCGATGATAAAGTTTTCTCAGGGTGTGCACCATGGTTAAGAGATGTACTCTTTCTTATAACCAATAAGTCGTACAGTTGACTGTCTGACAGAACTTGCATGAATACGAACTATCGTGTTTAAAATCTCATTGAGGGCGTCGCCCTCAGAAATGAATTTTCTTAACAGGAAGTCACATGATGTATATGAGGACTGCCTCTGATCAACATTGGATGGATTTACGTTATAGGAAGACGACTGATCCCTAGAAAGCTCAATGATGATGTTAAATGTGTTGATCAAATCAAACTTCTTGAGAATTCCAACTTTGGGGTAAAAGAAGGCCTGGATATATAGTGACGCCAACTGCTTCATTTAAAAGGCAATGATTTAATTGGCACGCTATGTTGGCATAGTATCATTTACACTGCACATGAAGGCACTAAAAGTTCACAAGCACAAGGTTTGAATAATGAGAAACTTTTACAAAAACTTCTTAGCACTGGAAGCAACATAAGTGGTGCCTTTTCCTCAAGGATAGTATCTGATTTCTAATGATGAATGCTATCAAACTTGATGCAGTAACAGCAATGTCATAATTTAAGTGATCCTTCAGTTATTAATTTTTGCCAAAATTTTCTAGGAAAAAGTTTTTCAAAAAATTCAATTGGTAAAAAAAGACAGGCAGAGGTTGGAAATCATCGACCTTCTTTATGACAAATGCAAAGATATAAATTTCATAACAATGCTCTACCAATAGTTTCAAAATGTTAGAATTTACAGAAGTACTTAGTGAAGTGAAGGAGAGAAATAAGATGTCCTCTCCCTAATCCCTGCCCTCTCCCTCTCTGTCCAAAAATATGTTCTGCTCTGGGGCTATGCATACAAGAATGTTCACATAATATGTCCTCTTCAACTATTGGAAATGTTTTTCAAAATGTAACAAGGTTCTGTTCCAAAATCTTTGTAAGCCACCAGGTAGTTATTCTAGGCAGGGCATCACAATTTTTTCCCTCCTAATCATGCCCCTAAAGTACTATAACATTCACAAATTCTCACAAAGTCTACTGTCACTGCATCAGCTTCCATAAAACCTTAAAGGAAACAAAGAGTCTGTCCAAATTTGTTTTATAACATCAGCAAAATCTTTCAATTCTCCTACCTCACTTTCCAGTCCAAGTCAAGGAAGAAGTAATTTTTTGCAAGTCCAAGTCAAGTCACAAGTCATTTGGCTCAGTCACAAGCCAAGGCAAGTCAAAACTCATTGCAAGTCAAGTACCAAATTTTCACAGGTCAAGTAACAAGTCATTTAGTCCTAACACAAGTCAAGTAACAAAACTTTTTGCACAGGTAGACATGGAAGTCAAAATAAGCAATCAGGTATCAACTTAAGCCTGCAGTTAAACTTGATGGAAGACAAAAAAATGCCACTTTATTTTTTAACTTATGCTTTCTTTGCTAGAACATTTGGGCCATCTGTGACAGAAGCTCTGAACATTGTACAAACATCTGACAAAGGCTCCTCAATGACAAGAGTAAAATTTACTTATCAGGTATCATTCATATTTACAACTGGTCCCAGTTAGCTTACTTCAGAGTCAATGACCAGTGACCAAATTTCAATCTTGAATTTTTAAGACACATTCATCGCGATTTGAGCTACACAACAATGGCACTTGAAGTATACAGGGTTGCTTTAGCAAGTTTATGACTAACGATGGTGACATGTCATTTTTGACAAGTCCCAAGTCATTTTGTGTAAGTCCATGTGAAGTCGCAAGTCAATGCCAGTATTTGCAAGTCACGTCACAAGTCACAAAAATAACCACTTGAGTAAGAGTCACACGACTTGAGTCTACAACTCCGCATGCAGATTGAAAATTTAAGGTAAAGTAAGGAGTCATTCTGGGTTATACACCTGTTTTGACGTCTCGTTCCGACGTCTCTATATTCCGAATGTGTGCATGTAGGACAGTGGAAGGACGGGGGCTTGTTCTAACCTAACCTTTTCTCTAACTCTAACCTCAATGCGGACTTTTTGGAACAAAGAGACGTCGGAACAAAGAGACGTTGGAATAGAGAGCTGTCCCCATCATTCTGAATGGATTTAAAAATTCAGTGCCAAACTTTTGTCACATGGTTAACCAGAAATGCAAAAGGCTTAGTGATTCCTTGCCTCTTAAAATAATTCTAGTTCAATGCATGGTTTCCAGTTGACACAATTTCATGGTAAAGTTAACTAGGCATATGGAAGGAATAGATCAAACAGACTGGTATGATTTCAAATCATCATAACTTAAGCTTCCTTTTTATGGTTTGGGCATACAACATGTCATATGCAAGATCCAAACATATTTCATGCTCGCCTATATCATGTTTACAAGGTTTTCAGGTTTTGGTCTTTGAAATTTGCACTTTTTAAAAGATAAAAATATGCAGTAATGAATTCAGTGTGGGGTACCCGCATACCACATAAGAGATTCGTATATAGGGTTTCTTCCTTCAGATATCAAATTAATAAGGTTTGCAGTGAGACTACTAGTGACCTCAAATGCCTTTTGACCTCTATCAGATATTGTAGAGACCATATGTTCAATGTGGAGTACCCATATGCAAAGTATGAAATTAATACACAATTTCCTTTTTGAGATGTCACATTAAAAACACTTTGAAGTTTGGCCTTCAATGACCTCACATGACCTTTAAACTCCACAAAAACAACAGTCATGATCTGCTCAATATAGCATGTCTGCATGCCTAAAAATGAGGTCATTCACTGTTATCTATCTTGATATATTGGGTTTACAGGCAGTTATCAAAGTTCCCACTATTTGACTCCTGGTGACCTCAAACGACCGTTGACCTTCACTAAATCTTTAGCCTATTTCTACTTAATGTGGGGCACTCACAAACTAAGTGAGTGTTTAACTGATTAAATTTCCCTTCTTGACTTTGTGTTAATTACATAGTTTTCATAGATTTGACCTCTAATGACCTCAAGAGACCTTTGACCCCCACCAAAAATATAAGAGATCATCCAATCAACACAGAGTATCCACATGAAAAGTATACGATCCATCAATGTTACCCTTCCTGAGATATCATGTATACAAGTAATTTTCAAGCTTTTTACAATTTAACCTCTAGTGGCTCTAAATGACCTTTGACCTCCACCATATATTGTAAGGGCCATAACTTCAATATGAAGTCTCTAACTGGAAAGTTTGAGATTCCTACACATGTTGAGATATCACATTAACAAGATTTCCTACACTTTGACTTCCAGTGACCCCCAAATGACCTTTGACCTCCACAGAAATTGACAGGGATCATCTGCTGAATTCCCCCAAACCTACCTGTTCTGCGAATCTATGAGCCCTACTTACCTTACCTATTACTACCATTGGACAGTCCATATACCATGGAATTATCACTGACAATGAAAATACTACCCTCTCTAGATGGCACTCTAGGCATATCTTAGCTATTCCACTGTGACATGCCCCTGTAGTAATAGGGAAGTTAAGTAGGAGTGAAATAGATGTGTGATATCTGGAAACAAAGTTCTAGTATGACTGAATGACTCCTGATTCATAAGACAAATGACTTGAAGGATAGATTTTTCAATACACACTTTACTAATAACTATCCTTTAGTTGACTAATTCAAAGTTTAAAGGATAAGCAACAGGACAAACAATAATCCACTTTATTCAAACAGCCCTCCCACCATAGAATGGCATTAGTCCTGCCACCATAGAATGGCATTAGTCCTGCCACCATAGAATGGCATTAGTTATAACTAACAAATCATGGTTTGAGAGTCTATGAGCTGCAATACTTCCTATTTTGCAATAATTATATACATATGTACATAGGAGGTGAGGAGAAGTGAAACACACATTAAAGACACTATTATGAGGGCCACAAAATAGTTGTTAAAGGAAAGGAACACAAATCTTAAACAGTCCCAGCTGCAAACAGCATCACATAATTTAACAATGATAGTCCTGACTATGAATGTGAGTGGGGTGTCCAGGAGGTAGGCTCGGGAAGGGGGTTGTGTTGAAGGCAACATACAAGTTAACTTGTGAGTGGCTACATCCCTGGTGACTGGAGAGAGTTTAAGTGTAATTTGTTGTACTTCAGCATAGCAAACATCGACTGTAATAACCTGGACACCATAAACTCAAACCTACATGAACTTTCAAATGCAGTTAAGACAGTTTGACAACCAGTTTATGAAGGAGAAGGAAGTATAATCTCATTGAAAGATACTATCATGGTATGTGACAGGTTACAACCTACCTGTTTTGTTGTGATCAAGTCTTTGTTGTTACTTGCAATACATATTAATATGACTTTTATTAAAATCATCTGTTATTATCCTTACTCCTTTGTAACCCCTCGTGTCAAGGCCAAACACTCCCACCACCCTACTATGGGCCCCTTCCCCAATCTGCAGCTGTCTTAATTTGCTTTCCATGAAAACACTTTCCTGACAATATTAGCAACCGATATCTAATTTGGATGATACAAATGTCACCCACCCACTTCATGGCAAAAGTACATTGCTACTCATGAGCCACTTAAAAGGAACGAAAGAAAAGAAATAAGAAAGTGACATAACTGAAAATTTCAAGATAAAATTAAAATTCCATCACAAAGAATAATGTCCATGTTGAGGAGCCATTGAACCCAAAGCCACTGGCGGACATTGAACTCACTTGACGGTTTTGATTTCTGTGCAGAAAATTCAATCAGAATCGTAAGATGAGACGAGATCGGTAACTAATCTATCAGGCACGTGCCGCGTCATCAGATGCCATGGATAGCTAAAACAGCCTCTGTTTTTTCCTTCCCCTATTTTAATTTTTTCCCTTTATCCTTCCATTCTCTCAAAATTTCATTTTCATATTCTTTCAAACAACAATTTACTATTTTACTCTGCACTTCATCCAGAAAAAAAAAATAAAACAATCAAAGATAGATGAAATTCTCCTTTTACTCTCACTATCTAACCAAGAAAAATAATAATAAAACAAAAAAACACCAGGGGAAGTTGCAACTAGTGAGGACTGGATTGAATGTCATCTGATAAATGCTAGGAAACGGTAATAAAATGTCCTATGCTCTAGCCACGGGGCAATTCGCTTCATCCCAACATCAACAGGTTTGGAGTCAATAGAATTTGGCCGGGACAGAACACAACGATTTTCCACACAATTAAACATTTATATAATTAATTGACAGGTCTGCTGGAATGCCAGCCAACAGGGCGCCAGAGTCGATACAGGCCCAGGAGACAGATAAGAGGGTCAAAGCGGGTATAGAGGAGCCCTTAGAGGTAATCACTGAACACAACATGTCTGGAACAAGATTGCCCGACAGACTTCTTACCTTTATAGCTTACTGACGGTGCTGAGAGGAAATAAATTTCAATGTCATTTTTTAAGGTATGTCAGATTTGAATGCGACGAGACAACGAAGTTTGCATATAAGTTGCTATGATATCTGGAAGGGAGGTACAGTAACTGATAATGCCAGCAAAAATAAATTTTAGGAGTGTCCACAGTTCAAAGAAACTAGAATAATGGTACCATGACTGCTATCTGATTCTAAACATCTCTCCATTTAGTGTCACAGAAGATACTCAGTGCCTACAATAAAAGAAAAAAACAGTAAAAGTCGAAAAAAAATATTCTACTTAAACCTATTTAAGCTCATCCACAAACATATTTGTATACTTTTTCAAACTAGCTCCATCAAATATCGAACATTTTTCATAACAAACTAATTTATGCATGGAAAAGTTGTGGTATTTATCCAGAAATTTATTATGCATGAGAAAACTGTCCTAGCTAAAAAGAACTAAATTAATCAATTTCACACGTTGCTTTCGAAATACTCTTCATTGTGGTATTTTTCACAAAAAGAATTGCTGATTATGTAGAGGGGGAAACAGAACTCTGACAGAAGAATGTCATGTTTAAAGAAAAAATGTAGCTATCCAAATTTGAAGTTTTCAACATACCCCTTCCGTCTAGGTGGTAATTTGTGTACCCTTCAATTGATGATTTTCTTCTCAACTTATTTTTTAAATACATTCAAGATAAGTTCTTAGTTACTATCATTATGGGGTTTCAGAGCAACAGCATGTGATGAACTCTAAAGATCATGAAGAAAAAATGGGTGAGTCCCTACAGTCCTTACCCCCCCCCCCCCCTTCAGTCTCTTCATATTGTAGCCAAGATATCCAGTCAGACACATAAAGTGTGATTTCCATCTTTCAAACTTGAAAACTTAAATGGAATAAGCAGTTGCCCCAAATGTTTCAAAACATTGGCTATTTAATCTTTAAAATCTCTTATTCCACTTTCAAGTACCTTCAATGATGTTTCCAAACATGAACAATGAATATTTAAGGTAAAATAAGGAGTTATTCTGCATGGGTTTAACAATTTGGTAACAAAAATTTTGTCACATGATTACAAAAGAGCCATTCATAAACTAGGATACCGGGGTACATTTGTTCAAACTGTGGTTACTGCACTTTCCCTTTAACCAGATGAAAATTTGGTGAAACTAGTACACTAGATAAATGGATTTTGTAAATCTCATTTCTTTTTACATCTTCCCTGAGGCTAAGTTTTGCATATCATTCCCAAGAATGGGGAATATTCAAATGACACAGAAGAGTTGAGTAAAATACCCTAGCTAAATACCACACAAACCTTCAGCATGAATGGGATGACCCTTTACTGACAATAAAAAGAAATATAAATTGAGGACTTCAGCCATCTAATGATTCCTTCTAAAGTTCCTTTGCCTTCCCCCATCTTTTTCCCAGTTCATTTTATTCACATCTTTTTCCTGTTCATTTTATTAACAAATTTTTGTAATACTCTGAATACTTCTTAAACTTCAATAAAACTATTAATTATATTAACCTCAAATAAATCAATGGCATTTTACCATCCAATTCACACTGCACAAAATTTGTTATGCAAAACTCTGACAGGGTAGAACAGATGAACAATGGTAAATTGAGAAAGAAGGGTCAAGTACCATTCAACTACACTGACTATCCTACAAGGAACACAGTGACATTAGAAATTGAACAGAAACACTTTTCACATGAACAGTTTTTATGAAACTGAAGGAAAATAGGACATGACATTCCTACACCCACAACTGTCTTCCCCCTAAAAACACTACAAATGACCACACATAAATAAATGTCTAAAACGAAGACACTTAGCGTCCCTTTGGACACAATGGATGGACACACCAGCTATTGATTTCAACAAAGTGAAAAGGCTCTGCAAATGCGGTAGCCACAGGAAGGCTTCTAAAGAGTAAGGCTAAAAATTGAAATGAAAACGTCAGTCTGAAAGGAGCACTGCCCTCAGGGGATTCAGGCACCAAAATGACATGCAAAAACAGCAAATTCACAAGTACCAGTGTGTATATCAAGTAAGAGAAAGGTAAAACGTTGCCTTTAGGTCACAACAACTGCATTTATGATATTTCTCCAACACAGTAAAATTTAAAACAACAGGAAGAGTATGGAGACAAGGAGTATTTCTTGCATAAAAGTAGGAATTATGTTGGACAGTTTTGCTGTGTTGATCTTAATACATCATTCCCACAGATAAAGGATTAATAAGAAAATACTGATAGCCTGTACAGGTATGCATATATGCTCAGAATATCTTAGAGATCTTTTGTAGTGTGGTATCCAATATCAGTATTGGCCCATATAATCCTTTTTTGTCCTGTATCGGTATTGGTAAAATTGATCTAATATGCCCATACTGTCTTACCAATGTTTCTCATCCTGCACTTTATAAAAAGTGTTATGTTATTTACATATGTTTGGCTGCAGCTGGCAGTAACTTTTTTTTCTTCTGACTCATGAAAAACATGTGTTTGCATGGATACAAAAATGTGTACTTATGTTGTTGACAATCATGTTTTATACACAGTTGTATACAGTTATATGTAGTGGTGCACTGAGAAGAATGTTATTTGTAGTGACAAAGCTTGTTGCGAAGTTATATTCAGAGAATCAAATTGCTGGGTGGGGTGATTGTACAATTCAAAAACTTATTGTGTTGAATTTCCATTTATTGATCACTGCAATTAAAATATCTGCAAATCATTTTCATTTCTTGTATAAACTAAATCAAATGTAAACAGCATGGCATCAGCAAAGGGCAGAGAAGCAGGGAGGGGGATTGGGAAGGTTCCAACTCCCTCCCCCCCACTTTCAAAGAACTCCCCCATTGACTTTGTGTTTTTCACACAGTAAATTTTTTGAAAGATCTTCAAAACCCCCCCACTCTTGAGAAGAAATCTCCACTGCTGGCATCAGCTAACAGTATATTTGCTTCATTTTATGTGCACTTCTACAGCTCTTTTAAATGAAATACAATCAGTCAATTGGTTTAAAATTTTTTTTTTTTTTGACGTTTTGGAATGTCGTACTCAAAACCCATCTTGCTGTTGTTGACAGAAACAAGTTTGTTTCAATTTTAACTTGACTCTGAACAAAATGGAAGGGAGACATATTTTGCAAGTTGCTAGTTCCATGCAATTTCACATAGATCATGGAGAATTGGTAACTTCCTGTATAGATCAACATGAAAAAGCTGTAGAAAAATGCTTACCGTGTACCCAGGTTGAGACGAAAGGTAATCCACTGAAAACAGTACACAACATAACCTTTTTATATTCCATGAGTGTTCAAGAAACTTCAGGAAACTACACATTGACATCTCCAAAGATACAATAAAAAATGCTTGGCTGAAAAGTGAAAGCTACTAGCTCCCTCATTTACAGTGTGACCACAACCGGAAAATGTTGTTGGCAAGAGTATGCTTCAACAGAACTGATTGAGTTATATTGACCCAAATATGTGATTGATCTTTCTAAAACAGGAAATTAGTACTTTAAAATTACATAAAGGTTTTTACACTGACCAATTCAATGCTTTTCAACATTTTGACAATTATACTTAAAGGGATTTTCCAGAGACAAAACTCAGTTAGTATAAAAAATGCAGAAAATTTTTCTCTTTTAGGAGGTGAAAACCACATCTCAATAGCTTGCAGCATTTGGAAGATACAAATTTTCAAAGAAATGCAATTTTTTCTCAAGATAAAGTGCATTATGGGAAATCTGTGATGTCATTGCAGCACATTAATTTGACATAGAATTGAATTTCTTTATGATATTAATGTCACTGTAGGGAAAATTTAGTAACTTTATGTGTTATGACCTACATATGGTGCAGATTTGTGCTAAATCTACATGGAAACATATTCAAACATTCCAACAGTATCCAATTTCAAGGACAAACAGGGCATTCAATTATAAAGAAAACAAAGAGAATCTGATATGCCAACTTTACATAACAATCTGTGACCTTGATGAGAACTGGAGGTATTTGTTGACAAAAATAAGTACTCTTTATTATGACATATCTTGAGAATAGGAAAAGAGTGTTACTAAAAAGGGGTTTGGAGGGCACGAATTGGAAAAGTTTTCTTTTTCACACGAGACCCTTGTGAAATGCCACTGGAAAATGCCTTTAAGATAATTACCTGAGACATCATCAGATGAAAAGTCAAACTTGGGAAAACTTTGTTTAAAGTCAATGTTACTTAATTATGTATGGTCTTAGCAGGCCACTTATAATGAGCTATCATACTGCATTCACAATATGAAATCAGCAATATTATGAAAGGCATTTAATATCCTCATGTATTCTTATCATAATTAAGACTACCACCACATTAACAGAATATCTCCCTACCCAGTTATTTCCCCTCCTTATGCCCCTCAGGGTTGAAAGCTGACAGGACACATCTGTACCTCACTAATGCCTTGCAATCTGTTTTGCCACTTCTTCCATCACTCCACCTCTACCCCCCCCCTCCCCTATTTCCCAATATCATTTATCCCACTTTACACCAATACATACACATAATTTGCCTCTGTAAAAAATCAGTTTCTCTAACCTCAAACATTAATAGTTCCCCATATAAGTATAAAACTTTCATTTTGCAGCTGATCATAATGATTCTTCTATTTAGCCTTGTACTTGCTACTTCATGATCCAGAAGACTTTCTACCTCTCTCAAAACGCCCTATTTATTTGCTATCAAATATTTGCTTCATTCATTTTCTTTACCACACTTTGTTTTACTCAGCTCTCTCTCATCAAGGACACGATACAAATTGTCTTGCTGGACATTCTTTTATATTCATACACTCCTAACTATACATAAATGATTGTGGTCTGATTAATAAATAACAAGGCTAAAGGCGGAATGAGAAAATGAGAAAAAGGAAAAATTTGCCATCTGCGGTCTTCACAGGAAACTAGGAAACTGGCTGTCTATAAAAAAGGCACTAAAATCAACATTTAAAGGTCTCATAGTAATTCACAATAGAGATTCATCTTTATTGTTTCTTATGTTTAAGTAACAACTTTTGCTTAATATTTCATTTTTTAAAGTTTTATATTTCTTACTACTTTGAAACAACCCCTCATCATTCCCAAACTTTCCTTAACCCTTTCGCAGCCAGCCTCAATTTTCCTATAGTGCCCTTCTCAGCCAGCCAGCTGAATACTGTTCTTGACAATATTTGCAATGTTACATAACTTTTTACCTTAACTGAATTTGAAGTTGGTCTGAACATGAAAATTGTAGAATGCACATTCCTCTACCAGTTACCATTGTTTAAAATGCAATTCGGTCAAACAAATTCAAAATGGCCGCCGATTGCCTCAATTCGCGGAAATGGTCCCTGTACTGATGTATGATCTTCATCTACCCCGAGATCACAAATTTTGCAATGGGAAAAGTATCCAGACAATTGACAGAGCCCCAATTACAATCCAGAATGTTTGAGGACATACCATACAAGTCAATTTCATCGTCTTTTTTCTTCGGGGCCACCTTCAGAACTTCCTACGCTGATTAAAATATACGCACTACATATTCTGACTAATCCAAGGAGGCTGCCATTTTGTTTGCTCTGTATATCGTTCTAGTTCAAGTTACAAAAAAATTCCAATAGCGCCACCCACACAAATTATGCGATGAAGCTATTCAGACGGTCACACCCACTTCTGGGGGTATTTTTATAGCTCGTTTTGTCCTTTTTAGGCGTGGTAGGTTGGATACATAATAGTACATAAGTGGCTGTGAACGGTACATTAACTTGATACGTACTATTACGTATCTGGCTGCGAAAGGGTTAACTTAATCATGGTCTTCCTTTCTGATACTTTTTACATAGAAAGTCAGCTTGTTTTTTGTTCATTTTCATAATGCTACTCTTATATCTAAGAGAACAGCCTTGTCACAAGGCAAAACTTATCACTCACACAATGGTCAACCCAGTTAAATTTCCTCAAAGCTCTCTGCTCTAGAGATACAAGAAATACCACTCTTCAACTCTGTTTTCTGATGTTCATAGGTGTACTACTGTAGTTATATAGTTAGTTCTCCCAAAGCAAACAGGTAGCCAGGGGAATGGTACCCCTGAAAAGTTCCCTACAAGAAAAAAATACTTTGTTCCCTCTGGAAGCTGTCTTGCCCCCTTCAGTACCTTGTCTGCCTTAGGGCCTGATTCTTCCATCCCTCAAGGGCTGTGGCCAGTGGGAGGTAGGGGCTTTGTAATTTGTAATTTCTTAAATATACAAATTGCATTAATGTATTCATCTCGCTCACACAAAAAAATCTTCCCCCCATACTTTAAGTTTTTGTCTGACCAATCATCCCTAGATAATCATGTTGGTTACAAATGAGTCTTAGTGCTGCTAACTTATGAATGAAGAGAAGCAGGCCCATGGTAAATTCATGCAGGAACAGCAACACAGTTTTTCGATTAAGGTAACTTTTGGGGAATTAGTTTTTCATTCCCTTTGAAGAATCTTTGAAACTTGATGTAACTTTTGGGCAAGACTCTTAACAAACAATATATCCATGTCACCAGAATGCAAGGCATTCACACTCATGAATGAAAACAGAAGGGAAAAGGAAATATGAAGGATTCTGCGTCAATAGGGATCAAACCTGTGACATCCATACGCTCATGATTGGAAGTCGTTCACCTAGCCCATCATGCCACAGTAACTGCTCGATGACATCTCTGTTTGATTAATATACAAACTATTGAGCATCATGCATAATTAGAAATGCTAAAAAATGTAATGGATTGTGTCTTTAACCAGGGGAAGTGCTCACTCAAAGGTAGTACTTCCATACTTTAACTGGGGATTGTTAAGCAGTTCCACAGTCTGGTATAAGCAGCCAATTGAGCTCTCATACTGTTTGTCGTTCGTTCGCTATTCGCATGTAATAAACTATCAAGGTGGCACATGGTTAACGGCGAAGCAAGCACTTATTCCCAAGGGAGATACAACTTTCAGCTGAACCTCCTGGGCTTAAAAGATAACTACCCAGTGCTTATTGCACAATTTTTTCCATACGGGGACTTGATTATCTTATCCGTTCACTGTGTCTACCCCACTGCGCGAAGTCTTCAATTCTGAAGAAAATAAAATGCAACTTTTTAGTGTCGCTCTTTTTCCAGTTACAGTTGGGCTATTAACTTTTACTTCAATTGATTACTCGAAAGTTTCAATGTATGAGCAATGAAGGGTAACGACCCCTTCTAAAAGAACAGCTGTTGACAAAAACTATAAAGAGGGCGGTTAAGAACGTTATACACTCATTTCAAAAACTGTAAAATTTATCAAGGAATATATCTCAAACTGTAACAAAGCTAAAAACATCCTTACAGAAATTAACTCTATTTATAGCTAACATCTATTAATCTACAACTTACTTTCATACACAATAGATTAACAAAAACAAGAAGACGCTGAATGAAAACACTATGACAAGTCCATAAAATGACTGCTATACTTTGCATTCGTTAGTAATAAAGGAACCGATAAGGTACATAAATCAAGTACAGTGACTGGAGTATTTAGCAGCACTGAAGTGTTAATAATAAAGGTAGGCATAGGACTGGGTGGATAGGCTACTATACGGAACTACTGCAACCCCGTGTGGAACATTTTCCTGTAGTGTTCCCACATGATCAATGGATGAAAACTATAGTTAGAGCCTTATGTGGGCCAACAGTGTCCTTGTCAAGTCTATGACATGGTAGTCAAGCAAGCCTACTGTATTAACAGTTGCTTTTTTTTCCTTTCAGTTTTTTGAGCAGAGATCCTACCAAAAATTAACATTCCATTTGTAGAATGTACAGAACTTTTCCTAATACGTTTCAACTCCAATTTGAGCTTTATGTTATTACGGTGTGTACAAAGCTAGAGATGCACAAATACGACAGTGGGAAAGGGTGAGAAAACATGACTTTCCCAATTCCTATACACGTTAATAGTCTGTGATCTTAAATGGGCATCTGCCTTATTGTGTAATTAATAGGTAACTGGCAATTACTGATTATGGTTCAATTGGTCAAACACTTCTTTCAATTCTTAGCTATACCACTAAAGCATGTGCTGGGTAAAACAAAATATCAGCCATCTTTAACCCCCACCTACCCTCTCTACCTCTTCTAAGACCACATATGCCACTGATTCATATCTCTTGTTTGTTTAGTTAAAATAAGTCCAGCATACAGATTGGTATGACCAACCCATCGACAATTAAATTTAACCTGTTATAAAAAGTTCAAGGTAATAACACCTGGTAAAATAAGCACGATGTATCAATCATAGAGAGCTTTGCACTATGATGACACTGCATGTAAAGCTCAGGGAGCAGGCCTCCATTCGTGGTAATAGGAGAAAACACAAACCTCTAAATATCGCCATAGCAACTCATGCTAAATACATCCTATTTTCTGATCAAACTGGTGAAAAAGAGAATGGGATAATACTGTAAACTTTGAAAATGAAAGATAGATACCAAATCATTAACCAAGTAGTCAGTGTTACAAGTTTGGCCACTTTGTGTCTGCTTCTATACTTAAGACCTTGAGTGGTTCAGTGGCTACCTATTTGAAATCGACAAAGGTGTATACACTAGTATTGATGCAATAGTTGCGGCCAATTGAATGGAAATTTAAAAATAACCCACTTCTTCACGGTACAATGGAGACATGCAGGTGAATTCATATAGTATTAATAAAGAGACATATTTGTCATCACATTTCTGCACGTTTTCATCTTTTTTTTTTTATCGAGTAATAAGAGTTAAAAAGAAAACTTCTAATGATGATTTGA
Organism: Holothuria glaberrima; assembly: GCA_009936505.3. Classification (NCBI taxonomy): domain Eukaryota; kingdom Metazoa; phylum Echinodermata; class Holothuroidea; order Aspidochirotida; family Holothuriidae; genus Holothuria; species Holothuria glaberrima. The sequence continues at coordinate 648,986 of WURT03000016.1, forward strand.
GCAAAGGAAAAAAATCCTCAGTCATCTTTCTAAAAATAGTTCGTCTGGCATCTATTGATTAAGATGTTTCACGGAATTACAGGGTAGCTGCATGTAAGCCTGTAACAAATGTTTTCATAAAGTAGTAAAAAAATAATAGTCCAGGGTACAATATGACCTATATAGGGATTTCTGACATGACGCCCAATGATTGAATTCTTCCTGGATGATAAAAGGATAAATACATTTATGATGACATCATAATACAACCCTTTCTTACATTGTTTTCATAAGTTTAGATCTTTATGGAAGTACCCTAGCACCCTCTGTTGATGTTACTGTGAATATTAATTTCACTGCACTAAACATGCATGGAGTGTACTTATTTGCTATTGAAATTTAGGGTTGTATATACCATGCATGTAGCTAATTTGTATCCCTGGAGTACCTACCTATGTTGCAGAATAGTTAAATTTATTTTGTAAAAAGTTCTGTGTATGACACACTCACGTTAAAACAACTTGAGGAAAGGCTTGAAGATTAGTTTGATATTCTTATGTGGATTTGTCTCTGCATAGATAGACAAATGTATTTGCCTTTGTCACCTAATGTGACCATTTTAGCAAATTTTGACCCA
>WURT03000016.1:649701-660795 GCA_009936505.3 Holothuria glaberrima
GGATTTGTCTCTGCATAGATAGACAAATGTATTTGCCTTTGTCACCTAATGTGACCATTTTAGCAAATTTTGACCCATACACGGTTATCAGTTATAACCTGTGTGTGTAAATGGTTACTTCTATATGTTCAACAATAGGCAGCCAGAATTACGATTGACCCCTTTCATTCCTGGTCAGTGCCATCAGCATATAGCCATCGTTACCCATTGGCAACAGCCAACATATACATAGCACCATCACTCTGCAGTGCACATTCAGTGCATAGCTAGGACACAAAGTTTGTTGTCACCTGATGTATCATATGATGCATGTTGCTATTGAAACTTTTCAAGATAATGTGTAGGCCTTGACTAGGCTAAGGCCTAACCAAAAGTAACTATGAAGGTTTCAGGGCAAGGCTTGCTACTGACCCTAGAGTTCATGACAACATATCTGTGTACAATGTATTCTGGTATCAAATGAAAAATTATTTCACTTCTCAACAAAACTTGTGTACAACCTTTGTTTGTAGGGAGGTGATTGGTGATTTCTTAAAAAAAATAAATAAAAAAAAAAAAAAAAAAAAACTGAAATCCCATTTCTATATCCACTACTACACTGCACGGAGGGTTAGTCCAGGAGTGAGAGCAGCATATATAAGGGTGTTGTCCTAATTTTAAGGGTAAAATGACAACCCAATACAAAGCTGAATTGTTTGATTGTATACCCAATACATATGCTAGGATGTACATATTATATTTCAGTAACTATATACACCCCTTGCTCTTTAAGTTTTACTAGTATCAATAAACATCCTACCATGTTTCACCATTTTGCTATCCCTTCACAATGCATGCTACACTTTGTCTCAAATTATCTTAACGAAAGTTGACCGGACTGCTCGCACTAAGGGTAAGGTAACCTACATAGTGTGAGAGTACTTTGAACTATGCTGACCTACAAACAAATCAGAATAAGGAAACGACCGTCTTGAATTCAGGAAAGAGATCGCCCCAGAGTTCAGCTTGGATAGTCAGTAATTGCAATCAGATTTCCGATTACAAGTTCAGTGCTACATATGTAGCTGTTACTGCCAAACAAGTTGTAAATACATAAACATTATGACAAGTAAGGCTCATCTAGGGGAATGTGAGTTGCTCATGACCTGATTTTACAATCATAGGAAATGAGATTAACAAGATGTTGTTGATAGGAAACACATTAGCAACCAACACACATGTGGTACAACCTACCAAAATGTTGCACTGCTTTTATCCTAGTAATGTTTTAAACACTGCTAATATATTTACCTCAAAGAGAGTTGCATATATATTGAAAATACTGACATTTAATAGTAGGAGAGTTAAAGACAACTCACATTCCAAGTTGATTTCTAATAACTTTACTACTTTTTTAAAATTCTTCCATGTGACAGTTTTACATTGGGATAAGGGTGTCCCCTCCCCTCCCCCCGCTCCAATTAAAAAAAAGAAACCATCCATGAACTGCTTTTGGTATAAAAGAAAAAAAAGAGGAAACAAAGGAAAAAGATGGAAGATATGTACCTTTGACATCTAAGGTGTAAAAATATTTTTTTAAACATACAGACAGACAAACCTCCTGTGTCCCTTAGACCTGTCTCAATGAATGGCTATCCTCCTGTGTTAAGGTCGGTTTGTACTTCTACATATTCACCTGCTGTAACAGTATAGGTAGCCTATACCATATATGGTCATCCCTTGTTCTTCCGAGCCAATCATAGTTCACTAGAGTTGAACAGTGTTCAACTTTCACAGTTTTAAGTGTTATACCAAGGTATAAACTGCCTTTAGAGCGTGCCACTCCACCCAACCCACTCCCATCCCAATCAGTTACTGCAGCGACACACCTGTCTACAGATTTAAAAGGAGAATGCAGTCACCCCAATAGGGGAATTGTATAGTAGACTATCCTATTTCCTGAATGGCTCTTGAGAATCATGTGACAGGATTTTTCTCACTCAGTTGTAAAATTTAGGAGGAGCACCTGCCTGGTTTACCTTGAATATGCAATATTTATGTCCTAAAATATCATGAAAGATACTTGGAAGAGAAATAAGAAATTTGTGACATTTAGCTATTGTTTCAAAATAAGTTTGGGGCAATTTTTGACCTTTAACTTACTGCATACCATTAGCTGAGTGAGAGGTAAGATATCCATCCTCCAAGGATTCATGTACATTTCTTAAAGCACCCTCAGTGACAACTTTTGTAAGTGGTCATTGGGCGACTTTTTCATACAAGAGTATTTTCTACCAAGTAACTTGCATTATTGTGCCCCTCGATCATGCCAGGTAAAATTGCATGGTGATTGTGCCTATTCTGCAGCACTATCCTTTTGCTGGTTACCGCCCACGACACTGAAGGTTTGTGACACCGAAAGTGAATAAGTGTTCACAAGACCCAGAGGGAATGACCCTGAGATCTTGAAAAGTATTTTTATGAATAAAAAGTAAAATTTCGGACTTAGCCTTGAGTGTGGACTTAAGTCTATTTTTGACACGTCACCTGAGTTCACTTTTGCATCCCGTAAGTTCAGTTTCAAGTCCCCTAAGTTAAAAACCAAAACCACCTACGTTCAGAAAAAAAAAATGAATTTTTTTGAAAATCCCCAAAGTACAGAGTTGGTGACATCCTCAAAGTCCAGAATGAGTCCCCGCCGCCCAGAAACTCGCATCCCCAAAGTTCAGTGGTCCCAACACTAACCATAATCCCTCACCTAATTCACTTTCGGTCTTGTGATCCTTGGGTCTCCGAACATGAATGAGGGTAGGATCATGCATTACCCCAGTTCCAGCTTCGCCTATATGCTTCAATGCAATTTTGGTCTCGCGGGGGAACCCCCCTTAAGCTCTCTGTGGAAGCATGTCTCGACCTAACAAGGTTGCAGAAATCAAGCTTGACTTGAATGTGACTTGAATAAAAAAAATATATTTATCTGCGTAATGGGGAAGGTGTCAACCACGACTGCATGACATGCAGAAGACAGGAGAATAAACAGGACAATTCACGTGATTTCTGTTGAAATTACTGTGGAGTTTGTTCAAATGAAGTGAATTCTTGACGGGCATATATTGTTAATTACCTTTGGGGGAATGTGCCTAGATTAACGACCTCCCAGAAAAATGGTCCTATGTTATATTCGGAACAATGACACTTCAGAGTAAAGGTCCTTATGTAATATTTGGTACAACAACCCCTTTGAATAATGATCTGACCCTGCTACATTAGTTCACCACAGTGTACTCACTTGGGCCACTGAAGCAAAATCCATACAATTTTTGAACAGTAGATTTTGCAAGGACAAAACTTGTGCTGGATAAAGAGGATGTAGCCAATGAATTATCCTATCTAACACTAGAAGTCAATAGCACACATAATATAATGTAAGTCCAGGTCATTTTTAAACAGTGACTCAGTTTTGGCTTTATCATACAAACCTGCAGGAGGAGGAATACAGAGAATCATTTTAAGAGGATGTATAATAGCACATAATTAATAGTGTAAATGGTTTTACAAGGACTGTCGCATATTCAGTTCAAAGTATTTCTTTAAAGCTCACAAAAAGAAAGTATTATTACAAACTTACTGCACTTCTCAAAGTTTGATTGTATGGAGGCTAACTGAACATACAAAGCATAAAGACACTGCCAAATTGTATGATAAAAGTCTGAATGTAAATATGAGTTTCAATTAGTAACAAACAATGTACGTAAATTTTGTTGAACACTCAGCAAAGTCTGACACATGTATGTCTCTTATGCTTACATTAAACAGTAGCATTATACTGCAATAATTATATTCGGCATACAAAAATGTTATCACAGCTCCATACACAGCTATATGAGTGACACACGTTCATTGCAAAAACGCAAACTTTCGCATCACATCACCTGTAATTTTTTCTTTCCTATCTTTAAAGACGGTCCTGTTCCCCCGGGCGTGTAATCTGTTTACTCTTGATTATGACCTAGGAGGTAAGATTAAAAGACTGACCCTGAACTTAAGCTAAAATAATCGATATTGGATCAAGAACTTTCCATCTGTTCATGACAGAAGAAAAATTGACAGAACCTGAAAGGTGTTTGTCCATTCTCAAGCCAAGTGGAAAATGTCGGCAGAAAGGCCCTGGGATATGATTCAAATGATGGGACCAAAATGAAAATTATACAAGAGGCCAGGATAGGGTCTCTAGATGAAAAAAGGAAGGTAAAATTGTCGACTATTAATACACAGACTGATAATTGCATGTGTAATTTGAAAGCGTTGGAAAAGGTTACTCAGAGCAGAGTTTTGTCAACACATTAGTACATGTACACAGTTACACTGATTAGGGTAGCCACATTTTATATGGTAGGATATGAAAGCAATTACTTACCCCTGCCCCCCCCCACCACCACCACCACCACAGTTATTTGGATGTCAATGAGTTGTCTGTAAAGAAAAAATCTGCACATTGTTGTTCAGATTCTCATGAGAAGCTATCTATACCCTCAAATGTATGCTTAATTCAGTTCTAAAGTAATTATCAGAAATTTAGCAACTGAAGAACTATCACTAAATTACTGTGGCAACTGGAACCATCTGCAGACAGGCTTGACATTCATGACTTATAGTAAAATAAGTGAATGCTACAAGTCTCTAAGTCTCCTTATTCCAAAGACAAAGGCAGAGCTATGTCGTCACTCAGTGTAAAAGTTGATGGGTGGGGGTGGGAGTGGAGGTAGAGGGAAGAAGAGGGGTAGGGTGATTGATGGTAAATGAAATAAAAACCAGAAAGCCGAAAGGCTTAGTGATTTCTTGCATTGTAAAATATGTTTTGTGTACCGTGGTTTCAAAATTGACAAGAGCCAAACAGACAATATATTCACTCAATATGTGAACTACTTTTTGTTCTGAGAAATTCTTTTATTCCTTTGTACTGAAATCTTGTTTAGAATTTTTCTTGAAACTGCGAGATCCCTGGAACAAGTGAGCCTACATACCAAGTCGGCCCAATGCCAACTCGGCCCCTATGCCAACTCTGTCCTATGCCAACTCGTCCTATACCAACTCGACCCCATGACAACTCAGCCCCATGACAACTCAGCCCCATGACAACTTGGCACCATGACAACTCTGCACCATGCCAACTCGTCCACTATGCCAACTTGCCTCATGCCAACTTGGCCCCATGCCAAAATATACTGTTTACATTTACAAGGTTTTCGGTTTGGACCTCCAGTGACCTCAAATGACCTTTGACCTCTACCCAAACAATTCTGGACCCATCTGCCCCCAGTTTGCTCCCCTTTCCCCCTCCACTCCTTCCCACTTCTCCCCTCTCCTATCCCCCACAAGTCATCAAGAAAAAAGGAAGACACTGAATGATGCCAAACAGTTTTCAGGTTAAGGATTTGATGACCATTCACAAAGTAGTCATCCTTTCAAAATGGCTTTACACAGAAAATTCTAACTTATTTTTCTTCATACTTTTTGCCCTGCAAGTTTGGACTTGTGCTTTACTTGTGCACACTTGGTTGCATTTTGGAACTTTGTAAACCTTCTTTTTCAGCTAATCTTGTAAAATATCCATGAACTGTATACATACATGCATAGATAACTCCTTCCTCTCGATTTCCCCTGATTAAATTAATGTAACTCTTTTTCATTTTACTTCTCCCTTACAACCTTAAGGTCTTCTTTCCACCACAATCAAAATTTAATTTTTCTATCTCAGGGGATAAAACACTTTACCAACTCTTTCTCTACATACTTCATAGTCACATTTTAAGAAAACTTGTGATGATAGCACATGTAGTTCACTGTACTAAACTACAAATCTCTAGGCTACTCTTTCATATTCGTGGAAAAAAAAGGTGCAAATGTTCATCGTTGATATTATCAGTAAGTACACACAGCACTAAGATGCATAATAGAGAGGGATAAGCGACAACACATCAGGGAACTAGTACCTTGGTCTCATGTACCCCACGTCAACCGGTGTAACCCAGTGTTTATACTAAGGCAAAACCGCAGGTTAACACCGTGATTTCCAGTGTGTGTTCTCATGTACCCCGGGTTCAGTTGATTGGGTTGTTACGGAAGTCAGTAAGTTTGTCGCGAATTTTCTCGTTTGTCTCCAAATTATTAGGTAAATCATTATTTACAGGCTACAGAGGAAATGAAAACACCTAGACTGGTAGAAGTAAGGCTAAACTTATACAAGTATTCGGTCTCTAAAACACATTTCGCCCGGCCTGGAAATTATCTCGCCCTTTCTGTATACCATGTCTGGCTATGGAACTGCATTTAGAAGTAGGCCAGAGGGAAAAATTTATGAAAAAACCATCTCGAATACTTTGCTTTCTCCGAGGGAAATAGTTTCGCCATGCAACAACTAGCAATAGTTCATTTAAATACAATACCAGTCTGTTAAGAGCATACAATACTGATAGGAAGTGGAGTTCATACAGCTCCGTACCTGTGATCTATGGCTGATTACACAAACATGGTGTTTAAAACCGCAGAACCCTCCGTTCGGAGGTGGATCGAAATTTTAGCACCGACCCCCGTAAACCCGCGTTCTCATGTTACCCGCGCTCAGGGTAACATGGTGTTACCTCGGGCGTGGGGTACGTGAGACCACACTATAGGTGTCTTCCCCATCCCATACTCTCTCTGCCCTCTTAGACCATCAGAGCATCTTTGTCATGAACTGAACAGTCTCAATTAACACACAAGGGATGTAACTATAATTGCCTTCCTGAGCCTTCAATATCTCAGAGACAAACAACCCAGGGGTTATCTTGCAAACTATGTGACAAAATGACTGGGATGGGGTGCCTTTCATCTACCAGAATGCAAAAATGCAATGAGGTTTCGATGATCCGTATGTTTTATTCCCAATAATGCCATGTTATCCCATTTCCTTCAGTCACTGGTAAAATGCTATCTTAAGGAGTTGGAAAAATACAGTTTTGAGTTCATATTTCATCTTGGGAATTCTTGGGAGATTTTGCATTTTGACCTTTGCAGACCCCAAATGCCCTTTGACCTCCACCAAAAACCAATGAGGGTTCTCTCTCTTACCAAAATGCATCTACATACTAAGTACGAAATCAATCCAAGCTTCCTTTCTCGAGATATCATACATTAATCTTGTTTTCAGAGTTTGACCCCTGGTGACCCCAGATGAATGTTGATCTCCAACAAAAACAATAGGGTTCTTGATCCCGGTGACCCCAGGTGACCTTTGACCCCCACAAAAAACGATAGGGTTTTTCCTCTCACCATAACGCATCTACATACTAATTTTGAAATCAATCTAAGCTTTCTTTCTCGAGATATTGTGTTAACAAGGTTTTCAGAGTTTGACCCCTGGTGACCCCAGATGAATGTTGACCTCCACCAAAAACAATAGGGTTCTTTCTCTTACCATAACACATCTACATACTACGTATGAAATCAATCCAAGCTTCCTACTTCCAGATATCGTGTTAACAAGGTTTTTGGCCTTTCACCCCGGTGACCCCAAACGATCTTTGACCCTCGCAAAAAACAATAGGGTCTTCCTCTCACCATAACGCATCTACATACTACGTATGAAATCAATCCAAGCTTCCTAACTTGAGATATTGTGTTAACAAGGTTTCAGGAGTTTGACCCCTGGTGACCCCAGATGACCTTTGACCCCCACCAAAAACAATAGGGTTCTTCCTCTCAATATGGGGCAGCTATGTACCACGTTTGAGAACTGTCAGGGTTTCCCTTCTTGAGATATTGTGTTAACGAGCAAAGTGTCACAATTAAACACACACACACACGCACACGCACAAACGACTGCATAGGTTCCTCTATCATCGAAACCAAAAAGAGCTATCATATTAAATTGTTGTGAGTTATGCACTTATCGAGTGTATGATGCACCCCTTGACCAGTGCATCACGGGTGTGTCAGGTCCACAACCTTGGAGATGGAGGGGTCTGTCAAAGTACAGACAGATCTGGTGCTCCACAGAACTATTGCAGGGTGCATGTAGGTGCGTCAATGTCCATTCCTGCTTTTCGAATTTAGTAAACTGGTTCTATTACCTAGTGTACAGAGCACAACCACAGCCATGGTGGGAAAATATTGGCAAAATGGGAAGCTCCTTGCAGGAAATTTTGATACTTGTGGGAAATCTCACCGCATCCAAAAAAAAAAAAATCTATGATGATGTGAGAAATTGGAATGATTATAAAACCAACATGAAGAAAAATAATAGATCACTACTCTAGTTGAAACCTTAAAGAAATAAACATTTTAATTACTGTTCTCACTGGGTAGGAAATTTGTACCCAGGTACCTGACAGTTTTTGCAACATATGACTTCAGTACATTGATTACACTAGGATTTCTGATTCCACCCATTGACCCTCATCTCTTCTCTAATCGGATCGATCTGATGAAAACTATACATCACAACGCTTTGTTTGTACCATTGGTTCTTAATATCATGAGTTTGAAAATCAGATGAGAATATTTCAATCGCACATTTTAAACAAGACTTAGGGCCTATCATTACCTACTTTGGCTTTGTGTCCAGTGTGCCGTAATGTGCATCGTAACAAAAAAATAACGTTTGTCACTGCAACTTCTGAAATGTAAAGTATCTCAACCATGTGTTCACATTTCTCGTAAACTGCCTTCTTGCAACTCCTTCAAAAAATCCTCTACCTACTGTACACACTGTTTGTTCATGGTTATGACAGTAAAAATCTTTCTGATGCATCCCCGGGCCGAGATTTCACCCGTACAGTACCAGTAACAATGTACGGTATGATAGGGCAGACACTGTGCATGTCATTATCACACACGAACGTTCGTTCATTGCCTGGGTGCTCTGTTTGATATGTTGTGCCCTTGCAGTGCACGTGACTTTGGAACACTCCACTGTAGTAAATGGGGTGTACAAAAAAAAATGAGGAAAACATTTTTCCTTTTTTTTTGCCATATGTTTGGAATGGAAACTTTGGACACAAAAAAAATTTGCAAGTAGTTTGAATAGCAATGAAAAATTATGAAAAACATCACGGGACTTTGCACGCCAGGTTGTTTGGTTGGTCATGTTGAATTGAGTTGTCCCTTGGGGACGTTGCTCCTTTCGGGAGCAGAACACCTTTGCTCTTTGGCAGAGAAACGAGGGGACTTTTGAAAAAGTACCTTCTCGGCCTTAGTTTCCGATCCACATGCCCTGCTTGCAAATTATTAATGAGCTGTCTTTTAACATTCATGTTGAAAACTATAGCTAGAGGTGGCAGCTCAATGCTGCAACGGAGCTTTGTCCTTTGCACGCTAGCTGTGCACTGTGATTGGTGCAATGTTTATTGTACGCATGACTTCAATAGTAGAACTTGGAAAGACAATTTCGGGGCAATTTGTATCAACTAGGTGAATGTTTTTGTTGCTTGATGAAAATTTCACATACATATTGAATTTCAGAAAAAGATACTTTGTGTTCCTTAGTTGCATCAGAGGTCCGTCATTGTCAAGAAATGGTCGTCAAAATACAGTTCAATGTGAGTCAATATCTTGCAAAGGTGCGTCCATTGCGTCTGCGGACATGAATGTTGACGCACATAGCGGACATTGACGTACCCCTCCCTGGGGGTCATTGAGTGCATCATGCAATTAATAAGTGCATATAACACAGTGACATCATCATGCTATTGACTGTTCTTTTCTCTCACATGTATTACCTGTATTCCCACTAATTCAAACTTTGCAAGGCTAGCACCAAACCTTGTTAACACTATGTTCAAACCAGCAAATAATGTTAATTAGGGAATATTTTTAAGTTCAGTCAGTTTTCCCCTTGCAAAATGAGTGAATACTAAAAATCTCAGCCGGCTTTGTTTCTGAAACAATTAAGGTCAGTGAACACTGGAATTCTTCTATAATATGAAGTACTCATGTCACTTAATCAATTTAAATTTCTTTGTTTGGTTATTAATTCTTCATGTTCGATTAAGAAGTTTAGAGCTCTCTACAAATTTATGAAGGAAGGCTAGTAGACTGAAGCAAATATGTATGACAAATATATAACAAGTAAAACCTTATGAAAAGGTAGAGTACTTATAAGCCATAGGTGGGGTATAATGCTCCAAAATTTTAAATAGTTTATCATTTTGCTCCTCTTATTTTGTGAGTTTCAACGCATTGCATCTAGTGTTTTGCTTGGTGGAAAATTCACACCAGGGACATAACCAAAGTGCACTACCCATTGGGTATGCCGATACCTCAACCACAACTTCCCAACTTTTGACTCCAGTGCCTTAGCTGTATGATTCTTGACTAGAACCATCAGTGTATCTCCTGCGGTAAGATTTCACTGAAACTAACAAGAGAGGGTTGATACAGCACATGAGTACCTTGTGCATGTAAATATCACATACGAATATTCATTTGTTGCCTGGGTGCTCCATTCAGTATGTTGTACTGTACTGCATGCAATGCACGTGGCCAGTTATAGCTGGAGGTAATGTGAAACTCTGGCACATACCATTTTAAGTATGGGATTTACAAAGAAAGTGAACAAAATATGTTGATCTTTCTTGTCACATGTTTTGAAGCTAAAATTTAAAACTATTTGCGATGAAAGAATATTATTTTAGTTAAAATATGTGCATAGCTTATTGATATAACTGTATTTAGCTGAAATTACTTCTATAAAACAATGGAAATATGTGATCTTAATTTACGTTGTAAGCATGAAATCTAGTGATATAAATAATCAGGCCAATTGTGTATACATGCATGTTGGGTAAGGCAAAGAAATTTCTGTCCAAAACTTCTAGCCATCTTTTCTTTTACAGTAAGTTATTTCTCAGCCCTTCCAGTTTTTACGAGCAGTACTGCATGTGTGCACATTGTTTGTGAGCTGTCTTATTACAAGATGTTAATACATGACATTCACTTATCAAAGAGTTAATTAGATGAGGTTTTACTGCTCAGTTTGTAACCAATTGGTTTAAAGGTCGTGTGACATGCCACCAAAAAGAGCTGTTTCACTTGTCAGTTAAAGAATTAAGTCTTCCAATGAAAGATCCGTTGGAA
>WURT03000018.1:6312-24418 GCA_009936505.3 Holothuria glaberrima
CTAATGTTTCTTTCCAATGCAGTTTGTGGCTTTAGATAGCACAGTGCAAGTTTTAGGCTCAATCAAGAAGATAATGTATTCACTGTGCATTGTCCACGACAAAGAGTGAAAGAAGTTGTGAGCAGTTAATGATGAATTAATAAGCAGTATCATCCAGAACTAATTAGCTTAGGCTGAAATCATGGCAAATTATTGGTTTATGTGTGGTAAAAGTCACAGTGTAACCGTTATTGTATTGGAAAATATACAAAGTGATCTTTAAGTTTAGGTTATGAATCTGCAGTGACCATGTTTTTTCCAAGAATTTGCAAACAAATCTTGCCAGATTTATGGAGTGCCAAACACAATAAAAAGTAATGAATCAAAGCTAAGTAACAATCTTGTTCATGCATAACCATTCTAATGTTCATCCATGACATATTTTGAGAAAGACAACTTTGTCACAAGTTTGTCTGTGATGAATGTAACAGAATAACATTGTCTTTTTAAGGTATAGGAAAATAATTTTTAATTTTTATGGTTTTACATTTTTCATCTTTTTGTGAATCTGTGCATAAGTCTACAAACAGCAAACTTGCCTAATTTAGAGAGTGCCAAACAAATGATATAAGCTCATGTTATCATGGTTAAAAGTTGATTGCAACCTTGTTCATGTATAACCATTCTAATGTTCATGAGTGATGTTTTATTTTTAGAAGGAAGGTTCATTAAACAAAGTTACACATAACTGTATGTATTGTGTTTTCTTTCATTCTGTGTGATTTTACTCATATTTCAAAACTCATTTTACCCACTTATGAGTAACAAAACCAAAAGTGTGTGAAATATGGGACAAGTACATTATCAGAGAAACTGAGTAAAATTACTCAAATAAAAATGAGTAGTTCTTTAATTACTCACTGGATCTGTGTAATAAAACCCACAGAATTTAAATTAAATAACTACATTAGTGTGTCAAAAATGGGATACTCAAAAATGAGTTTTTCTACCAAAAAATTATTTTGTGTGTACTTTACCAAGTCATTGCTTACCACAGAATTCTGTGGTGCAAACTCTTTTGACGGCAGGGAGAAAGTTTAATAGCTGTCGAACAGGTGTTAAATTGTTGTGATTTATTGCCTACTTTACTTCTATCATTTATAACGTTCTATGAGGTTAAATTTGACAAAAATTATATCGAGAAAGGTGTAAATTTTCCATAGAATCTGATTTTTTCAATAATATTATTGAAAAATGTGTTCTTTTGAAGAAACCCCTGTGTCATAATATACCCAGTACCAGTCAACCTTGAGAAGACCATAAAATTAAGTGGCAGTGAAGGGCATATTTCCCAATTCGTTGCCAGACTTTCCCTATTTATTGCCAACTCTTATGACCGTCAGTTCTGTGGGATCATCTTGGCATGGGACAAATCCTGGGGGCATCCCTGGTTCTGATCTTCAAAATAAGACAGTTCTCGGCAGTTTTATGATGATCGTCAGAGCCTCGGCACGTTATCGCTGCTGTAACGGCCAAGTCATGTATCGATCATCGTGAAAGGGCATTGGAATGTGTGCCTACTAAATAACCTTGGAGGTTTTGTTTGATTGACTTGAGGTGTTCAGTGACTCGGTCTGCGAGGCGACCTTTTGTCTCTCCCACAAACAGTGAGTCGCAACGTTCGCAAACTAAAATGTAAACCACATTCTTGGAATTACAGGTAAAGTGCTGGTTGACGGTAAAGCTGCTGCCGTTAGGACTCAAAATGTTGAAGGGGTATTCTTGCTAACCAGTGGGCAATCTGTTGCATCTACTACGGTAAGAGAAGAATGTTCTACCGATGTTTGCCATGGGCTGTTGTGGGCGAGAAACCCAAACTAAATGGTTAGATATTATTTTGCATCTCTGAAGGATGTAATGGGAGGCCCGGAGAGTCTCTCCGTCCTTGCGCGTGGTACCTATAATAGAGGGTACTAAAAGATAATAGAAAATGAAGGAAAAGGAATGCGTGGATTGGTAGACGTATTGGTCTTTTTGTGTACCTCCTATGCTCTGTCTGTTCTTTGCATTCAATGTAGAACGTCACCCAGCTGAAATTTTCTGTTAAGTCCAGTTAAAATTGGAACAAGACTTGAACTAGACCAAGAAAATTTGAACTCTAGATGCGCTTAGATGCGATTTGACTGTTGAGATCATTAGCAGCAAGACTTCGTTGGTCATCGAAAAAAGTGGGGTTTGCGCCGGGCGCGCGCTCACTTGGATCCACGCCTGATTGATGATGGTAAAGTGTACCCACATAGAATATGAAAAGCATCCTAGAAGAAGGTTGGGCTGTCGTATACCTTGCGAAAAGCAGTAAGTGATAACAACCCCAAAAAAAATAATAAATAAATAAGTAAATGAAAAATATGTTGACGTGTTCTATTACACTATATGATGACTTCATGTCGAGATCAAATTCAAAACGACCAACTGATATAGGATAGTCGATGAGCCAGCAGCGTCGTGACCCTTAAAGAGAAATATTATGAGAACCTTGTATGAAATATTTTTTTGTTATAAAAGTGAAAATATGTTTGTAATAAAACAACTTTACGCTACGATCATATAAGCCATGGTTTCTATGGTTTCATGGTTCCCTTGAACAGTTTGGGAAATTCCCCATTTGAAATAATCCTGTTTTCCTCCCTGATGGAGAGGAAAATTGCGTTGTCATAGCTACCGAAAAGCCACGTCATAATCAGTGATTTACTAGTGCCTTTGTTGAAACAAAATAAAGATCCTGAGTGTTCTTTGTTCGTACTTAACCTTGTCTATATTTGACTAGAAAAACCTACATTGTGTTAAATAAGTTTTCCGCCATTCGGACACACTTCGCTTTTCTTCCAAAAGAGAAAATCTCCCGGAATGTTTAAAAAATGTTGCCTTCATTTCAAGATTATAAGCTTTTGTAAAGTGCATAGCTTGCGCACCACTCTTTACATGTGTAGCGAATGGGGGGGGGGGGGATTGACTGCACTTCAAATTTGAATGTTATTCCGAAACGTGAAAACATAACCTTATACAAATGTAAAAATCTATGCATTTGGATATAATTTTATAAGTTAAAAATTACTAACCTTAAGCAAAGTGTAAAAAAATCATGCACATAAATTACATAACACATAAAGTTTGCAAGACATTAAAACGAAAAAACGAACAGTTTGTCATAGCGACATGCAGAGCCACTTCTTTTCTCAACCTTTATTTCCGAGAATACCAAAGGTACCACATAACCACGTGGTGCATGTATTCCATACTAGCAACTAGCGTTATTGACATGGTCGGAGGGGAAATTCGGTGAGGTGATGAAGCTTCCTTCTGTTATCAAATTTAAGATCCGTTCCAGGAGGGGTTGGGAGACGAGAAACTAGGAAGTTCGGCTTGAAGGTTGGGTTGAGAATCTGTGATTCTGAGTAAATTTGAGTAACATGGTGGCGGAATTAGACTGGATCATTTCATCCACGACTTCATCAACAAGATGTCTTAGAAGCCAACAATTTTACATTCTATCTAGTGTTTTCGACAGTGATATGTTCCCCAATCTCTACAAAAACAGGGGAAACCAACAGTTTCATCCTGATGAAATCGTTGTAGCTTATGATAAGAAATGTTAGTTTCCTTAATACCACTTTAAGTAAAAGATTTAAAACAGAGCCTTGCACCGTGAGTAAAAACTAAGATTGTAACATTGTATAATTTAATGGAAGGCCAAGTGGTCGTTTTGAAGAGTTGCTCCGTAAATTTTGTGGATAGCTTGAGGTGGCAAAAGCTGGTATGTTTAATCGAAACAAACGTAATTGATTTCTTAGTCACTTTGTTGAAAGGAACCATGAGTTTATGGAGTTGCAAGGTAATTACACTTATTACTGGCATTTTCAAAACAAGCTTCAAAATACCTGCACTGGAATAACTCGAAAATCCTTATCCATACATAGTCCATTACAAAAATGTTTCGTTAATCCAGTATATGTAATGTTATACTTACCTTTGGCAACAGCAACCGCAGTATATAATATGACAGTAGAAAAGTCCACGACTTAAGAACGGGAGCCATATTTTACAGAAAACAAACCCTTATGATGACGTTGTACGTGATTGAAGATTAAGGATAAAAGTAAGCTGTCATTATAGAAAGAAACAGATTCAGTATTCACGCTATGAACACAAATCACTTACAAGAAACAAACAGAGGCTAAATACACTTCTTCGATTCGGAACAATAATATTTTTTTGGAAGACGTCCAAGTTTGACATATCGTTAAACAAATATACCTCGCAAGCTATGTGACCCGAATTGTCTTTAGTTTCGTTAAGGCCTTGGCTAAACTTTTAGAAATGTCAGCTCAGATGCAGTTGAGGCTTTCAATTTAGGTTATGTTTATTGTCATATTGTTTCAACTATATAGTAAAGCTTTATATATCATGGCTTCTTTATTCCTTGCGGAAGGCGAAAGGTATCTATGGAATCACGTAGGCGAATGTGTGTGCGTGTATGTGTGTGTGTGCGAAGTTTGGCTGATAAAGCGATATCTCAAGATAACAATAACTGTTACAGATACTTTTTATACATGGTAAAGGAAGAAGCCTGTAGATTTTGGTGTGGGTCAAAGGTCACTTGAAGTCACCAGGAGGATAGCAGGGGTCAAAATCCTAAAACATTCTTAACAAAATCTGAAGGTAGAAAGCAGGAATGCTTTTCATACCTAAAATGTTAACACGTAATGGTCAGTAAATAAACCCTATAATTTTTGGTAGAGGGTAAAGGTTTTCTGAAGTCACCGGGGGTGAAACTACGAAAATCGAAAAAAATGATAGTGTACACACCTAATATCAAGATAGAAACTATGCATTTTTTTCACACTAGGCACACTGTTTTGCCATATAAAGAGAAAGAACCCCAGTGTTTAAGGGAAGGTCAGATGAAATTTTTAGTCCACCAGGAGTAAAAATAAAACCTAAACACGATATTTCAAAATAGAAATGATTGAAACTTTTAATACTAAATTTATAATTTTTTTTCATGTTACGAGAAAGAACGTTTTTGTTTTGAGTATAGATCAAAGGTTATTTGAAGTTATTTGATTTTTAACTAAGAAAAAGCTGAAAGATATTTTAAAACGCGTCAACATGTTTTTAAATATTTTACAGCCTTTTCGTAGTTTTCAAGATATCGTATGTGGACAAGTTTTCAAGTAGGTACATCGATTTGTAATGTTGCGGGAAAGGTTCCTATCGTTCTGATAGAGAAAAGCGATCATCTACGGTCACCAGAGATCACAATTATGAACAATTGTTGACACGAGACTTCATGATAGTAATGGCTCAATCTTTTCGAACTTAGTAGGTAGATTTTTCATATTAAAATGATATTTTGCGTAGTATCGAAAAAGAAGAAAACATAAAGTCAATGACTTTATTTAATACATTAACTACGCTAATGATAGGTGAAGGTGTTTATGTACTGATTGAAAATGATAGAATGAATGGTAAAATATAAATAAGGAGAGAAAAAAGTGAAAATTTGCCGGCTATTTTGAGAAAAAAGAAACCGTTCTCATTGCAACTAGCTTAAACCACGCGGTCACAGCACACTCTTAAAACTCCCTGGTGAAAATTTCCTGGTTACCTCCATTGAAGTGCACTTCTACAATATCTTGGTGCATTTAACCAGGGACCATGTCTATTCAGGAGCTCAATGTCAGCAGTACTGCACATACTGCGACGTGTACGTACAATTTGACAAATTTTATGTTAACTTGTGTGACGTCAAGACTCCACCATTTCGATTGGTCTACCATTACAGCGGTAAAACCAGTTGGCGTCGCGCATGATCGAAGTGCATGCATATACACACGTACATCGCGCGCGCCAACCAAGCTATACGCAAGTCGACTTTGCAATGTCACTCAAGCATAAATTAAAATATTCTGCTATTTTACATTCCAGTTGGCAATTATGACAAGTTTTGTGTCTAATAAATTACGTGAGCCTGGGATCTAATGGCGTTGAAGGATGTGTTTGAAGGTATTATCAAGAAACATAATTGCATATTTGTAATTTAGATTTGCATATATCGCCCCCAAGCTAGCCTAGCCTAGTCCGCAGTCTGCTGACCTAGTATATGGGGTCGCTTTGTGGCTTCCCATACTAGTTCAGGGAACACAGTGCACGTGAGAACTAGGCCTAGGTACCCTAGGCTAGCCTAGCCTAACTTAAGTTAAGGCAGACTCGTACTGTCTCAGAATAGGCTAGGCTAAGCTAACTTGAGTTATCTATGTAGGCCTAGCGTTAGGTCCACGCTACGCCTAATTTTGGCTCACGTTAGCCTCCCCTCACTGCCTTACAAGGCTGCCACGCGTAGGGGGATTCCCCTACCGTGGGGGGTTTTTAGCTAATTGTAGGGAGTAGGTGGCACCTACGAGAAAAACCGAGGTATTGTAGGGGGGAGTAGGGGAAAAAGAAAAAAATGTCTTTCAAAGGATATAACCTACTGTCACAGTGCATCTCAGTGGGTAAGGGCAACTGTCATTATCACGAGGTGATCCCACTTGAGTGCAACAGCACCGTTGTCCAATGACCAACACCTGCCCTTCAGTTTTAATTGTACAGAAAATAAGAGCTCACTCTGAAGCAGTACCCCGTTTGAATCAACTCCCTTAACAGATTTTTAATGACCTAGGGAGAAGAATGCCTATACAGTCTATACTAGACTATATCTCGTAGGTAAAGCTTCAATGGTACCATACTACAAATATGGAGAGCACAGAAGATTATTTTGTCCTTGGTATGTCAGCCTTGGTCTCCGTGAATAGCGAGAAGTGTGTAAGTGGAGGCCTGAAGTGACAAGCACAATTGCTAGAAATTTTTCGTACTCTGCTTCCTTTCTTATAAAATATTTATCAGGCTTGATTTTAAAAACTTCCATGTTCTTCAGTGCAAATTTTCCCTAAAATCTGTTTTTGTCATTAAACTTCTTGACAATTATGTCAGTTTTTAAGAAAATATTGTGTTATAAATATAAAACATGCACTGAGATTGAAGGATGACGTCCTCACTCCAACCGCATATGGCTAAACCTAATTTTGACACACATGGAGGTTCTGTCCCATATACTGTACTCTATTTTTAACTCCAAGGTGTTTTAAAGAGTAGAAAAAGTAATTGTGTAGGCGGAAACTTAATGGTGTAGGTGGAAAGAAGATATTGTGGGGGTAAAGTAAATTTTGTAGATGAAAATCCGTTCATTGTGTGTAGGGGAATTGTAGGGGGAGGTAAGGAATTTTGAGTGGCAGCCCTGCTGCCTTTGCCAATGAAGTAGTGGCCGTGATCCCCATAATGAATAATATTTTGACCTAGTAGGCTTATAAGGCTGGTCGTGAAAAAGCAGGGAGTAATTTTAGAACTGGCTATGGGCCTACCCTAGTCCTCAGTAAAGGAACGTTGGCTATAGGCTGTAGCTGGTCGCCGGTAGCTCCCAATACACGTGTATAGCGTATAGTGAGCTCTCGGCGAGCTACATCACAGTCCTTTACTGAGGGCTAGGCCTACCCATGCAAATGGTACTGTAGTGTAGTGAATTCGAATAATGTTAAGCAAGGCTAGGCCTAGTACTACTACAATAGCCTACAGGGACTGTGGAGTCCCTTCTGAACATGAAGGGGTGGTATTCAACGAAGTGGCCCGATATGTTCAAGAAAATAAAAGCCTCAGTTTCCAAGTTTAAAACTTTGGGACCATGCGCAGGTCTTCCTAGCGTTATAAACTAGCCCCCCTAGGCCTAGGCGTGCATTAATGCAGACAAGGTAGGCCTAGGTTAGATCGCCATCCACTGCCACTTTCGCCCTTGGAAATTACTTCTGATTTCCTGCCTTATTCTTACGTTTGCCCGTTTTTATTACTCAAGAACGTTCCAATAACCTTCCCTGATCGGTATAATCGCACGACGGCTCGTTTGAAACAAAACAATTGTTAAAATCTGAAATAAAGTTGCGATACTATGTCATGCAAGTTCCATAAAGAAGTCATATAGTCCAGCCCAACATCGAACACTTATAAGCTATTAGTAGGCCTAAGTCCATAAAGTGCAAAATAGGCATTCATTCAAGGGTATTCACATAAAATATCGTGTGTTACATATTTTTATGGTGCTCAATTTTCTTTTGTTTTGTTGACGTATGACTTCATTTGCGTAATAATATATGATCCTACATATGATTCAGAAAAGGCTGTAGAACAACCTTAGAATAGTTTCACCCTACTCAGATGAGCCTACAAAGAGAAGGCGACCCCCAAACATAGTTTTTCAAATATTGTTTGATTGACTCCTATCACTTCTGGTTGCCCACGGCCCAACCCCCCTCCCCGTGTCCCCTGTACTGGGCTGGGCAAGCTGTAACTTATGCTTTATGACAACCAAAATTAATTTCATCCTTACTTAACAGAGCAGCTCTTAGCTTAAAATCTCAATTAAAGACATAAAACTCAGCTAGGCCCTAGCACTAGCAGTTAGGACCTAGCTTAGGCTTAAGCTACAGTAAGTCCTAAAAGATTGTATGTATTGTACATGGGTCTTTACTGAAAGTGACTTGGCCTAGACCTGTGTAATCATTCTTTGGTGCAGACCAAGAAAAGTACAGTTCCTGTACTTGTATGCCTACTGTAATTAGACGCATCCTTGACGAAAGCTTGCAATGTATACAAGTTGCAAGATGTTGGCGCCACCTGTGGGATGGGGGTTGTAGAATATGCCCACGGTATTTCCGGCCTGTCGTAAGAGGCGACTAAAGGGGTTATGACTTGCACCATATCAGAACTGTATTTGAAACCATTTGAACTTGAACTTGAACTTGAACAGTATTTGAAACCGTATTTAAACTTAACCTTTTTATCTAGTTGAACTTGACAGTATAACACCTTCGTGTTGGCGTGTCGTTAAATCTCATCTAACTAACTACAAGGTGTTGAGTATAGGTCCTCAGGAATTAAAGATGCTGCCAAACTATTTAATTAAAATACAAACATTTGGACATGGCTCATAATGAACAGCAGTGAGGGAAATCCCTGTACTAAAGGCAATTTTTTTAACTTGAAGTTGTCTAGAAAAATGTGGGCATTGCCAGAGGTGGTACAACCATACAAATCTACAAGAGGTCTGAGCTTACACATCATCAGTTTCCACCTTTGAGTTGGCTACCTCAAAGAACATTGCCAGTGGAAACCCTGGACCATGCATAACCGCGGGTAGATGGGTGTGTCATTCAACCAGTTGATAAACTTGTGCATTGTCCCATAGATCTGCTACAGTAATTGTGACCGAGAAGAGCAATACCTTTCAGCAAAGGTTCACACTGAGTTATAAGTCGCCATAAAATTGTACTGTTCTGCTCTTAGTTGCATTCAGTTATATCCCTCAACCGGTTTTCTCTACAACATTAATTTCCCACTGTGGGCTGGGGGAGTCTAATTTAGAATATGCCCACTGTATTCCCCGCCTGTCGTAAGAGACGACTAAAGGGGAGGACTTGGAACGGATTTTAACCGTATTTGAAACCTAACTTGAACTTAAACCATATTTGAGCTATAGTATGTGCATACACAGAAGAGACACTTTAAAATTAACATTTGTTTCTTCCCCATTCTTTCCTTTCTATAGAAAATCTTATCGACGGAGAAGCCTTTGTTCTGCTCGATGAAAAAAGTGTGAAGGAGCTTGTCAAGCCAATTGGACCATAGGGTGAACTTCTTGAACCGCCTCAAAGAGCTGCACAAAGAATTACAACCGCAGGTATGCCACTCACCAGTGGAGATGGAATTATACACTGTAGATAGCTTACAGTATGCTGTGGAATTTACAGTATAAGTGTCTGTACCATTTATTCACTTTGAATTTAACCATAGTGGTGTGCTACAATTGTTTCTAGGTGTAAATAAAAGTGACTAGCTTTTAGAATACCAAATGCAAAAACTTGCTAAAAATGTATAGGCATTATAGCATTGAGCAATAATTGCTTTTAAAATTAAGACCTTTTCATAGAAGTTTTATGATAATAAAACCATTATGAGTTTTTTGCAGGTATTTTGCAACTGTGATTGTCTACAATTTGAATCTCCCTTCGGGCTTGGGGTTGCAGAGCTGCCAACCATTCTGTTTTTGCCATAATTATTCTGTTTTTTTTTAAATACGGCATTCTGTTTTTTCTTGTCAAATTCTTTTTTTTTTAATTCTGATTATAGGCTCATTCACCAAACATAGTGTTATGAATTGATGAGTCTGCAGTTTCAACTGCTCTGTAAATAGCCATACATCTACTGCACATACATGTACTTCACTGCAGATGCCAGGTATTGCCCATACCTATGCTTGCATTCATGATCAAGTGGAGAGAACTGTTTTCCCAGACCCCATTATTGTGACTTCAGCACAGATCGTACAACTTGTCAAAAAATTGTATGCTGTGCAGGTATTCCACAAGGTTGTAAGTTTTCTTTTGTAAGATTTTTTTTTTTGGAAATTCTGTTTTTTGGCCATTTGAGTTTCTTTTTTTGGTTTGACAAGGTTGGCAGCTCTGGGGTTGTAGAATATGCCCACGGTATTCCCCACCTGTTGTAAGAGGCGACTAAAATGGAGAACCTGAATTTGAAGTTGAAAGACCTAATACCTACCAACCTGCCTATCTATCTGACACTATATAACAGATTTCTGTTGGTGTGTCGTTAAACCCCAATCTAACTATCAACACTTTGAATTTCTTTTTCCATGTTGAACTAGACTTTCGAACAGTATTTCCAGACGTTGCGGACAGACTCTACATGCAGTGAAACCTAGGGTTCAATGAGAAAGTATTTCAGTATGCAACTCTGCAAGGAAAG
The DNA here is from genome assembly GCA_009936505.3 of Holothuria glaberrima. Lineage (NCBI taxonomy): Eukaryota > Metazoa > Echinodermata > Holothuroidea > Aspidochirotida > Holothuriidae > Holothuria > Holothuria glaberrima. The sequence goes on from WURT03000018.1 coordinate 17,203, forward strand.
TGGGAGAATTACCTGAATGTCAACTCAGAGGCTATAAACACATGTACGTTTATTACCAATGCCGAATGACTTGAGGCACCAGGTGTTTGGTCTAGTGGTAGAGCATCTGCCTCTCACCCAGGAGATCCGAGCGGTTCGATTCCCAAGTTTAGTCATACCAGTCTTTAAATATGGAACCTGCTGCCATTGTGCATGATGCCCCGCATAATCCATGGAGCAGGGGAAACAATCCAGTGACCGACGACTAGAAAAAAGGTTGTGGGCACCGCTAGATTAAACTAGAAGGTTATAAGTTAAGGCGTAAGACCCCAGCAAACTCTAACTCAAACTGGATGACTTGAGAACAGTCTCCATTGGTGTAACCAGGGGGGCATGCCCCCTGCACATTCGAAATCTGACAAGAAAAAAAAATATACATATAAATTGCCCATACACACCTGAAGGAAGTGCAAATCATTCCTCAACATTAATGAGTTGGGTCCCTTGGAAGTGAACCGAAAAAAACAAAATCATTTGTAAATCAACTCAATTTTTGACATATACCCTAAATTTGGCACGAGCATTGTCACCAATTGTCTCAGTCACGAGAACTTTCCAAGGTAGCTGTTCAATAGATGATGGTGCCCTTTTGCTAATGCTTCATTAAACTAATTACTGAAGTACCACATTCATCATTTCCACCCGTAGTTAAATTTATAATGACACGCACAAATTTATTTTTTTAACCCCTTCAAAAGTTCATAAATTTGTGCAGGGAATTATTCCATGAATACTTAGCACACCTTAGCACGGATATAAGTAGACTATTACTGGAAAGTTGCCGAAAAGTAAACTTTTAGCCTTCAGTAATAGTGAAGAGAAACCTTAAAAAAAAAAGAAAACAAAGTGGCAACAATGTGCCCCGGCCATAGGCCAAACTTTCATAAGGTTGCAAGAATTCAATTTATCCTAGGTTTATGCCAGAAGCAGGCTTCGGTTGCAAAGGATTGTTTGTGTTCTTTACAAATATCTTATGGCAAATACCACTAACTTCTCCATTCCCTGTACACGTGGTAAACAATTATGACTATGCCACTGTGTCTTTGTTTGCATTGCAAAATTTGTCTTATTGCAGAGAGCCCCTGCTTTTAGTCCTGACTATGCCCATCATGGTTTTATCAATATTGTGGAGCCAAACTTTTTGGCCACGTTTAGTTATAACGCTAATGACTTCTGGTAATTTGATTGACATTTTCGTATGGCTGAGTTGCACCAACACCCCGGAAAATTTGGATAGGCTAGTGCCTACCCCTTGGAAAATGCCTGACTGACTACATGATACACCTCGGAAGACGCCTGACTACACAACTAAACCATTGTACTGACCACCATTTATTTGCTTAGCAAATTTTTTCTTATGACAGTTCAGGACTGGATCCAGGATGCAAACACCCCCGTTTTCTTTGAAGAGTATTTTTCTTTTTTTTTTGCTGTGCGTCGGTACATACCGAACAGCACAAGACCAGTTGGAAGTAAGCACAAAAACTGTTCATCACTATTTGTTGACCATAAATTTTTTGGACGTATATTACAGATAAAAAGAAAGTAAATTCCAGCTTATCAGTCTTTCCAGTTATTCTTCCATGTGGAAAGAAAGGCAGGAAGAAGGCAACTATAATGGATGCCATGAAATCGTATATGGATGTTCAACCGGTAAGATTGCATGGAGTGTGAGTTAAAATGTAGGAGGATATAAAAGTTGATAAAGAGCAACTTCATTGAGGATAAGTTGCCTAAGATCATGTGTTCTACTGATGTAGTGGATAATGCATTGAGGCTTCTGCCAGTGTTACCAAACAATTTATCTCTAAAGTTTTATGCACCCTGTACTTCACCAGTGTGAAATTTCATTGCTCCTCAATACCCCACATGTATGAACAGCAATAGGAGGTGAGAAATAGAGGACCACTCTCTCATTGCTACGTTCTTCACGACCACCCCATCTTTTGAAGATTTGGTAACCCTTTTATATGAGAAACTGTATGATTCCAAACTTTCACGTGAAAACGTATTTTTAGCATTAACATCCACACACGGTTCCCATGCAGTAGAGAACATGGGGAATGTCTGAGAGAATTTCACCATGGTCTTGAAAATCCTTGCATATAGGTGTTTGGTCTAAAAGAGTTTCCATGGTCTTGACTTTTGAAACCTTACTCTTTCGATAGTTGTAATCATGTTTAGTGTATGCATGTTGGGTAAACGTGTAAAAGGAAATTTTGTACGAAATTCTTTATTTTTCCGTACTAAATATTTCCATTTTAGTCTTCATAAAATCTGAAAAAAGCCTTGAATTTCTGAATTTGAAAAGTGTGATAACCTTGTCCACAAGTTTTTGCTAAAATTTACAATGAATGGTCCAGTGTTGTAAATGCATTCTTCTCTTTTTGTCTCCAGATTGTAACCAATATTCCAAAATATTTGGATGAAGTTACTAATACACAACCCTATAACCTCGTCCTTGGTGAGGTGTTGGATCCATCTCAAGTTTTTGTGATCCTAGAAAGAAAAGCTCTGGAACAAGCATCTCTCCTTAAAGCAGTCGATGTTTGCCTTAAGCTGTTTTACATTTTGAACTTAGATTACCCATGGAAATGTGGAACAACATGGGAGTCTTTTCAGAAGGTTGTTTATGGTTTGGGAGGAAATACTGCTGCCAAGACATCACCTTAAGTGACTGCAATGAGAACCATTGTTGCAAATCTCTAAGAAAACTTTTTAAAGTACCCCTTGCTTACTTTGTTAATACTTGAAATTAGCTCCATTCATTTAGTAAATGGAGAGGGGTTGACACATGCAGAATGAGATGTAACAGGTTTGTATGGAATGGTTTTTTATATTCTTTCTTCTTCATTTTTGTAATTATAGAGGCTTATGTGTTGTACCTTTCTAGTTTTTAAACTTTCATTCAAGCCCAAAGGTGTTTTCTGCAAGTAGATACCACTCATATTATTTTGTACGTCTTGATTTTTTCTGTCAAGCAGTTAAGGTAAGAAGTTAAATCGCGAGAATCATTGGTCAACATCTCTAACATTCTGGACTTTCAGAGTTCCTAAGTTATGTGGCAGATGCATTTTGTTAGTTTTTTTTATTCATAGATGAGAAAACTGTGGGGGTTGCTTTTACTTTAAACTATTACAAAAAGTTTTGATCTCTGTGTAAAGACATTTAGAATGTAAAAATTAAGTTCAGTGCTGATGATTGGAAAAGCATGTGCCCTTGATGTTTGCTTGGGCTACAAGACAGTGTAGTTGAAATAACCGTCACATTGTCACATCTGTCATAGTTCTTCTGTGCCCTTTGGATGGTTTATGTCAGGCTCTGTAAAGTGTACAGCATCATATTTTGGTTGGACCTTTTAATGAAGTTTCATCTGCAAACGAGGAAAAACTGGTGTGATTAAACTTTTACAGGGCTTTCATCAAATACTGTATGTGTGATACAAAGGAGGCCCAAAACAGAGCAGTGGGTGTGCTGAGCTTGTATCTTTTTTATAAAGGTCTGAACTTAATTTACGTTTACTTGATGTGTCTTGATATTTAAGTGGGGTACTAAATCTAAACATTGTGCTGAAATTTGCACTCTTCTCATTTATGGTTCTTGAGATTTTAGCAGGTGAAGTCAATCGGGTTGAACTTGTAGCAAGTGTCATAACCTTTCAACTTTTCAAAACTTTCCATTCTTCATGTTAAACTCATAGTCCTTTTTGAAGGTCAGAACAATAGATTTAAAAAATCGATATAACAAAGCATTTCCCTTCATTGAAAGGGAATGACATTGCCCTCCTTACTTCAAGTTCTCATCAAGTTACAATTTATGCAGTAACTCCATGTGCTAATAATATCTCAAGAACAAACACATTTAAATTGAATGGACATAAAATTCACAGAATGCTGGATGTATTCAGATTAAGGCAAACGACAAAATATAATCCAGATGTGTTACTTATATGATTACCAAAAGCAAGCTGTTAAGTTCTTAGGAGTTTGAGGCTCAATATATATGTAAAATGACACTCACTCTCTTTTTGGGTCTTTTACTTTTAAACCCTTTATTAGTAGTGATATTTAGAAAAAAAAGGACTTGTGTTTATTACTTTCCTATGTGGTTAATGTCTAAGTAATTAAACCAAAGAAACTTGAGAATGAAACCTTGTAGATAAAATGTAACAAGGAGAAATGACTTGTCTGTTTTGTTTGTGTGTGAATCTTATCTGACAGTGGGGTGGAAGGGTGCTTTTTTTCTTCGTAGAGTGTTTTTTTTTTTTTTAAAAATGGTAGGATTTTCATGATGCTCTCTCACAGCTGCAATTTAGAACTTTTCAGGCCAAGCATAACTATAACCTGTTCCGATTAAATACCTCGCTGATCAGGATGAACAAGGAAATAATTATGCCTTAGCCACAGTCCTGCTTAAAATGTCCAAAAAGATCTGTCCAGAATAGCAAGGATGTTAAGTGGAAGAACTGACAATATTAATGTTAAATTTACCAGCAAATTTGGTAGCAACAACCAGGATTATGTTATTCAATTATAACCACATTCCTGGTTAGAAAGACCAGGAAAAGTGGTTGAAGGGTTTGACCAGGATTCCCTGGTCATTTTAACCAGGACATGTATGGACAACTATTGACCCCAGTCCTGGTTTAAATTTAACATCTTCCTGGTGAAATTTAAACAGGATGTTTTGAGAGTGCACTATATGAATATTTAATGTTTAACGTAGCTGCATGTGCAAAGGTAGTGGACAATTTTTAGTGGGATTATATTGCGGCGATTATTTATGCCCTATTTTCGAATAGAATGATTGTAAAGGTTGTAATATGCATATTACACTTGAGCTTTTGAAACAAAGGAAAACGTACTTTCACCATAAAGCCCGCGTTACTTTTTACCAAGGAGGCAATGACATACTAACGCTTGTAACATAACAAATTACAACTGAGCACTTGTGCGTTTCGCCGCATCCCAAGTTTTTGTCCTTGAGTGGTACCTGCAAGTACACATCAAATATTATACATGAAATGTACAATAATACACTAACTGACGAAAAATGTGTCACGAATGCAGATGTCATACTTTAGGTTAGTGCGCATTTGCTAGTGTTCGGCCGGACACTAGCAAATACGCACTAACTTAACGTATTGCAATCCAAACTAGAATGAGTTCAGAAAGCTTACCTCCGTAGTCTTGGTAGCCTAGTAGACTGCAGGTAAAGGTTTTATAAAAAGGGCTCGATTACATATCATCTGTGAGCAATATTTTCCCCTTCAGTTAATTTTGGTTGTTGTAGATGGTGCTTCCAGAGGGGCCAACATGTAAAAGAATTTGTTAAATCTGTTAAATCAAGGCAACTGTACATTTAATCTGGAAAAAGTAGGAGAGAACGTGTGACCTTGCAACGGAAGGTAAACATCTCAGATGTCAGATTCCAAGCTGATTCAGTTTGACCATCTACTCGAGAATTTGGATGATTCAAAAGTTGTTCAATATTATTTTATCGGAGATAGTACTCACATATTATATTGATGGCGAGTCTCGTGGACAACCAAAGATTTCCGGAACTGTTAAAGGTACATTGGATTGATTCAATTAGTCAATAAGCCCACTGATCGGTCTGAGAATTTGCTATATCTACTTATTACCCGGTAGGATAGAGTGCCTTCATTGGAAGTTTATCCTTTCTCATTTATTTTCGATCGCTATCCAATATTCCTTCCTTTTAAAGGGAAAATGAAGTCACCCCAATCAGAGTTAGTATGCCTCGTCATCCTAATTCACGAATGGCCTATTTTGATAATGCTACTATAGTTTTGTTGGTGAGTTGTGAAATTCAAGGGGAATTACTCCGTGATTTGTAATAGCTTTTTAGAACGTATTTCATCTTGATATATCTCGTCTTATTAATTATCTTTTTTTTAGCTTTTACTCCTTTTGGAAAGATATGGTTCACTTTTCTATCTGTTGGATTCTTCGAGCAAAAATATGGGGTTCGGGAGCCGTAGGAAGTAGCACTGTATTAACAGAGCGCTTTCATCGGTAAGCAAATATCGTACCAAACATGTTTTTGACAAAAAAAAAAAAAAAACTTTCCAGTTGCACGATATTCTTGGCTTTAACTGTATATTGTATAGGCTTCCCACAGGTTTTGTGCATCGAAAATGTCAGGTGTATGGCTGAAAAATCTCCTTTCTTCGAGAACAAAAATACTTCAATTGATCGGTCGACTTACGGCTGATTGGGTCTACTTACTACTTTTGTCACCCCTACGTAAGTAACAAAAAAAACCCACAAAACATAACCAATTCAGCTAAACTTTTATCTTTATTGTAGTGATAACGATGATAATTAATAAATAACATATTACTGGCTTTAGAAAATCACTCCTTTTCTCTGATTTCTCAGACACAAGGGGGTGTAGCCTGTTATGCCTCACCACTCTGAAACACTGTTGCATTCCCTTCGTTCTTTTTCCAATGCCATATCTGTTTGAGAGCAGTATTTAGATTTTACAGGCGATGTAATACTATGTTTGTGTGTAAAATCCGTAATTTTTAGATGTTCGTCCTAAAGGAATCTTCACACTAATAGTTCTTTACAAGACATATAGAGATTAGTTTGAAATGCTGTCTTGTTTCTCTCCTGTACTGGATAGTGTTTTTGTAATCTTACTGTTACAATTTACTTTTTATGTTCTTGAAATTGTACCCGTACACTAGGCTTTGTACCTAGTACTCGTAAGGCTAATTTGGACCAATGCCTGCCCTTAAAGACATGAAGGACTTGGAGTTCAAGTAAACGAGCTCATAATCATGCCATTGTACTAATTCCTGAACTCGTGTAGGAGCCTTTACTTGTATTCGTACGAGGGAATCCGCAGTCACTCTGCAAGTGTTTGTAGCAACAGCGCTTTAAGGTAAGTGTAAAACAGGATAAAAGTCAACGATAGTAAGTTAGCATAGGGTTTTTTGTTATTCTTTCAACTACACTGATAAAGAATATTGTACATCTCAGCAGCTTACTTTTACATTTTACTGCATATGGCTTCATTCGATCAATAAAAGCTTCCTTTGAAGGAAGCCTCACGAACATCATTGTGCAACCTGTGATCATATACAAGGAAAACAAAGACGATGCGCCATTTGCTAGCTATTCCTACGCTTAAAAAGTAATTTAAT
>WURT03000018.1:24518-49068 GCA_009936505.3 Holothuria glaberrima
GGACGGCCACATCGACTATCGTAGCTGTCTTGTTGTCTTTGTCGATGATGACCAGGTCTGGTCTTCGAGCTGTTATGCTGTTTCTAATCTCGAAGTTCCAGAGGCCTCTTCCACCGCAATTTCTGGGGAGGTACAATCTGTGTATGTCTGCTCGTGGGTGGAGTGCTCCATTCAACATGAGAATCTTTCTTGTCTTGCGGTCTAATTCTGACAGCTCATTCTTAGTCCAGGCGATTATGCCAGCTGTGTATGTTATGACTGGCAGGGCGTAGCTGTTGAATGCCTGCATTTTGAACTGGCCATTCAGCTTCGATCGGAGCACCTGGCGTAGCCGCTTTTTATATGTGCTCGTTGCTTTGGCTTTAACTTCTTTCTGCATGTTCTCTTGGTTTTGGAGGATCCCGAGGTATTTGTACCCCTCACCCAGCTGGACATCGTTGATCTTCCCGATGTTCATTTGCAAGCCCTCTGTCAGCTTCACCTTTCCTCTATGAATGACCTGCCTGGCACACTTGTCGAGGCCGAACTCCACGCCGATGTCAGTGCTGAAGATTCGTACTGTGTTGATCAGTGTCTCTCTTTTTCGTTTTTGGCGTATAGTTTTAGGTCATCCATGTAGAGTAGGTGGTTGATCACTTTTCAGCCTATAGCTATCCCTGCCGGGTGTTCCTGAGTATGTAGCAGAGTGGACTGAGTGCTACACAGAAGAGCTGTTTCCCTCTGTGTGAGGGCAGTCGACCAGTTTTTCATTGATTTTTCGACAAGGTTGTATATCATTGGGTTGACTTTGTGCATCTTCATGGTCTCCAGTATCCACGAGTGACTAGTCGTGCGCTTTCAATGAGCAACTGGTCCTTGGTCCCTCGGCATCCAGGGTGCTAAGAGCCCGTTCTGTTGTAGGTGGTTTGATATCGAATCTGCCAAGATGCCGGAGAAGATCTTCCACATGGTAGGCAGGCATGTGATTGACCCATAGTTGCTTGGCTGCGTTCCTTTCGCGGGGTCCTTCTGGATGAGTACCGTTCTTCCAGTTGCGAGCCAAGCGGGGAGCTTCGTTGGATCTTTGAGGAGGTCTTGCATTTGTTCTGCTAGCCTGCCATGGATGCTTCTTAAGTGTTTCAGCCAGTAGCCTTGTGTTTGGTCCGGACCAGGTGTCTTCCAGTTTGACATTTTCTTTGCCTTGGAGCGTACATCATTCTCTGAAATGGTTATAGATGATTGTTCTGGGACTTCCTGGTGTTCTTCTTTGAATGTCTGTGCCCACCTTGCCTCTGTGTTATGTGTTTTGGGGGGTACCGCATAAACCTTTCCAAAACTCATGAGACTGAGGTCAGGTTGGTTTTGACTGTTGCCCTTTAAATGCTTGTACACCCTGCCAGGTTGAGTCTTGAACATTCTGTTGGTCTTATATTGTTCAGCTCTTCCATTGTATCGCTTCAACCTGTGTGACAGGGCTATCAGTCTTTGTTTTGCATCTTCTAGGGCAGCCTTTATGCCTCTTTCCTTGACCCAGTAGCATTTTTCAAGGGCCTCGTCTAATCTATGCTGACCAGTTCTGCTAGCCTCCAGTCTACTGACCTCCTTCCTCGCTTGTCTAATTTTGTTCTCTAACCGTCTCTTTCAGGGTGGGGTTTGGTTTCCTCCTCTAGGTTTCTTGGGATCTCCCATCTTCCGTGATATGACCTTTGCAGTTGCGTACACTAGGAGGTTGATTTTCCTCTACTATTTCCTTGGCTAAGTTATGGTCTGGTTTGGTGCAGCGGAATTCTGCTACACTTTGGACTGGATCTCCTGGTGTCTGGCTCGAAGCTTCTGACTCGTTTTCATCTTGTGGTTGAGTTCCTATGGTATCTGATTCTGGGGAGCACGATGAGATGTCTCGTTGTATTTCTTCTAACTCGACCGCAGTAAACGTGCTGGAGGAGGTGATTGACCTGCGTTGATCCATGAGCCTGTGTTCTGTAATTTCACTGTCAGGGTTTCTGTCTTGCCATACCTGATGCATTCGTTTTCGGTATCCCCTCCTTTCAGGCTCACTGAGGTTGTAGCACCTCATGACCTCTCTGTCTTCTTCTAGAGTCCACTTCTTTCGTCTCCTTGTGGTAGGTTTGTCCACAGTAGCCCACTTTTCACCAGCACACCCTGAGGACGCAGTGGGGCGCAGACCTTGTTGACCCGGGCGACGTTTGAGCCGGTATGGTACGTTGGTGATTGTTGATCTTCATATATGATAGGTTGGGGAGATCTGCATTGAGAAAGACCCCTCTTTGTCTCTCCCTGGAACGTGAGTCAGTGTCGATGACCACTAGGCTGCGAGGACAGGTTATTATTGTTATCGTTATCGTTATCTTATCGTTATCATTATCATTATCAAATCACCCTTATCAACAAGCTACCTGCATTATTCAACCGATCTCACGTTTACGATTTTGGAAAGGGACAATTTGTAGCGTGCTCACTAAGGTTCCCATTTACTGTCATTTGTAGAAATCTAAATGTTCCGTGCTAATATTCAAACTTTTTCATTACTCCAGAGCTTCTATAAGGTAAACTTAGTCAAACCTGCCCTGCAAAATCCTTGCTATGACACATTAACCTACTTAAGACTAATCGTAAATGTTTAAGGTCAGTGAGGCTATTGAAAATAACGATATAAAGACCTTATGGGCAGTGAAGGCTCCAAGTACGAGTAATAAATCACATATGTTGGTGTTGGTGTTTTTCAGTATACCTCCTGTTTTGGTTCAAAATTATGCAGTATCTTTCAATTAAATTGAAATCACTTAATCACATCGATCTTTTTAATCCCCCTCCTTTCTCCACAGGGTCGGTACTTGACAGTCTTGCTCTTCGCTTAGATTGTTACTTAGTGGGAGAACAGGAAAAAAGTCTTTGCATTTTCAGTCATTCGATAGCACTTTCCACATAAGAGTAATGACTTGAATTACGCAAATTTGCAACACCTGCCGCACAACAGGGGTATCGCCAGGTGGGGTAAAGGGGCGATGTCGGGATAACATACTTACTCGTAGTAAGCATGTGCGTATCTTCGATACTTTACACTCGTGGTAAACCCTTCTTTTGTCACCTTGTGTCAAAAGGTGCAGTCCTGGGGAGGGGTATCCCCACCCCTCTGAGAAAATTATGCTTGGTTTAAGGCACTGGCGTACGCGGGGGGCCATTGGGCCATGCCCCGCCTCACGGACGACAATTTTTTTTTTTAAATCCTAAAACTATGAAATTTTTAAACACAAATTTTACTTCAAAAGGTAGCATATGTGGCACCAGATTGCATGTAAGGACACGTAATTTTTCAAAAATTTTCAAAAGGGAGGGGTTTCAAACCCCTCCCTTTAAACCCCTCCCCCAGGCTGGCGATCACTGATGCCTTTTTTCATTCAGTTCCTGAAAATACGCAAATTTTGTAACACAAATCTTACTTTAAAAAGGCACCAGATTGCATCTAAGGACAAAAAAAAAAATTTTTCAAAAATTTTCAAAGGGGAGGGGGAAACCCCTCGCCTTAGACCCCTCCCCTAGGCAGGCGATCACGCACAATACTGCATGCCCCCCCTTCAGAGATATCGTGCGTACGCCACTGGTTTAAGGTGGTTTAGATGCCATGATTCTGTCTAGCAAAGTTTTGAACTAATAATATGATTTTTTTTTTGTTTTGCTGATTTTAAGAAAAAGGTGCCGTGTTCAAGTGTAGGGACTTAAATTCTTTCCTTTGGGAAATTTTTGTTTATGTTAGGTTGTTAGATGCAAAATGGTGCTGTATTTGGCAAAGCTTTGAACTAATTTCATGTTTAAAAAATGGCCATTATATAGTTATAATTTGGCAGTGGCATAGCACACCTTTAATGGTAGTACCGTTGGATCGGCACAGAGCCTCCTGGAAGCTGTGAGGTAATTAGTACAAAATGGGGACGTTTGTATGATGTTTATGACTAACATTCAAATGGCAATTTAGTAGGAGCACTCGAAAATATACATAGTTTTACTCGTATACAGTCTTAAGTTGCATATTTCACGATGTGTATTCTCTGAAAATGCATGAGAAATATGCTTAAAATCATAAACATAACGCTACACAAATGTTGCCCATAGTATAAACAAATTGTCACATAGTTGGCTCTTGATGCAAGTCTGAGTTTGGACTCGAAAAATTTAAGAAAGTAGTTCTTCATTATATTAATCCTTGCATTATCATCCTAATAATGATCATGCATTAGGCATGAAGTGTAAACCGTTGCAAGTGCGCGAGAAGAGAGAAGAAACTATGAATCAAAATTGTTATAAAAACCGTATACGTACATTGGAAGAATTCGATTTGGTATTAAACTAGTTGAAGGTTAGATCCTATAAAACATTCGAAAATTTTGATATGTTGGGAAGGATTTCACGACGAAAATTTTGATATAGTGCGAACGATTTGTGATGAAAAATGATTTAAATAGTTCCATTACTCAATTAAAAAAACACCTTATCTTACTCCGTACAGAAACCTGTGACTTAAATGCCTTTTGGGTTTATTGGAAAAATTTGGAAATCGCTCTGGGCATTCCAACCGAGCGGACGGCCACCGACGGCCCGGTGGCGCCATCCCAAACGTTGCACAGTGCTTAAAACTACATACTTATCAAACACAAACTTGTCACTGCTGGCGATTCAGCGTCTACCAGCGGGCACGGGAAACCAAACTGATTGAGGCAACTTACGACTTAAACTACCATCTCCAGTGATTCAGTTGACTCATGTAGGCACTTTCCAGGGATGCAATGATTTGACGTCAGCTCAAATGGGGTATAGATAAAGTTCTAGGCGTTGGTATAGGGAAGAGGGGTGCCTAATTTCTCCCTGCTCGGCTACACTCTATTCACTTTGCCTTCCTTGTGTCTCTCATGTTATCTTCCCTTCATTTTGCCGACAGGTTTAAAATTTTGTCGTTTCACCGTGACACGATAATGAACTGTCATGTATAACTTTTGATACGTCCGAGAAGCTTATTGCATTTTAGTTCCGCCGAATGAATAAAAAATATTATGTTTACGTTTGATGTTTTTTGAAGGGCTTTGTCAAATTAAATGACACGAGTTGTCTGCAGATTACATACACATCTCCTTTCTGACCCCACTCCCCTTTGCCACACGCACACACGTGCACTGGCTCTTTTCCTTTGTTTTCCCTTTTTCTCCATTCGGATAGCTCGTCTTCTTTTTCTCCCTTCTTTCTCTTGCCTCCTTTATTTTCTCCTGCCCTCTTTTTCCTCTCTCTCCCTTCACCTTATTTTACGAATAGTGCAAATTTTTTTCGACTGCATACGTGAATGGGGGGGGGGGGGTTGTCACAACCTCGACACATCCCCTGGTTGTTACGCTCTTATCGATAATACTTCTATATTGCATGACATGAAGCTTTTATTAGGTCCTTGGTAGGTCATTATAAGGCCACACATCTCCTGTTTGTTAAATGGGGTTTCCTTCCAGTCTACGAAAAATGACGAAACTGACGCAGCGATATCTCCCAGAACCTACTGACGACGCAGTGGGAACTTTCATGAACGTAACATGATCTCCGTGGTCTCTGGATACCCATTTTCTGCCACGTAGGTTTTGAACATGTTCGAAACCGAAGTAACTTCGACCTAAGAATGACCTACTAACAGCGTCATGTACGCAACATACATCGTATACTTAGTAGACAATTGGTATTGACGCTTACGTAGCTCCAGTGTGATGGGGGTATTAGTCTGATTCAGATTATCTACAAGCAAAGTATGGGATTCTTTAAAGTTATTCCTTAGGGATGTCATGCTTACGGGATTCTCTCACCTCATTAAAAGACCCCATCGACACTTTGAACTTAAATGTGGCAATTAAAATTCATGACGAACCTGAATTCTGGTGACTAAAGATTACATTTTTATTAAATGAAGAGGGGGATGCCTAGCATAAACTGGGGGAACCAGAACAAAAAGTATGATGTATCACTGTTCTAAACGGGGCCAATGCAACATTTTTCACAATCTTTAAATTCCTTGATATTTCGTATAACTTGCGGCAGAAATATTAAGGTTTGTGTCGTTATACCAGGGAGCTGCCACTAGTGGCAGGTCACTGAGTAAGTAGTCGAGTCTCTTACACATGCAAAGCCTCTGAGTTTTGAATAATTTTGAGAATCGGAAATGTTGCCTCCTTCTACTGTCTTAGTTATCTCACCCAGCTCGTATCTTTCCCGTCCAGTGGACTGGGGTCTTGGAATGACTCAAAGGAGTGTCCTTAGTTCACGGACTGACAGATCATATACTGAAAAATTGACTCCTGTAACCTCATTGCTTCGTGAGGATGATGCAGTATTGTAGTCAGTCAGTTTTCTGGTTGAACGATATAAGGCAATGCCGGTTGAAATAGCAACCGTTCTCTTAATACTAGTCTAAGGGGATAATCTAAAGTGGGTACCCCAGGGTTACCTGGCATCTTTAACTAGAGGACAGATCAAAACGTGTTAGTGTTGATGTGTTAATGTCTGGGTAGAACCCTTTTGTCATGCTCTTTACGGGAGGTAAAGATCAAAGACCAAATCTTGTGAAAATCAATTGTTACCCTATTTCCAAGAGGAGACACACTTACTTTGCACATACCTGTATGATAAAGATGTCTATTACAGCCAAAATATGTGGTTATCATGCCAACTGAGGTCAAAGGTAGCGTGATGGAAGTGAATTTGTATAATTTTACGCCAAAATTTGTGTCAAGAACTCTTCCTAGTGGGCTGAACCGATTTTCTTCAAACGTGGTGGGAAGATACGCTAGGGTAGGAAATTGTGTCTCGAGGGTCCTGGAATGTAAAGGTCTTAATCCAGAGGTCAAAGTTCAAATCATGTAAAATCTTCTTTCCATAATTCCATGACGACGAATTTTACTTACATGATACTTGACTGTATAATGACAAAGACATGATTGCCAAGGCATTCGAGGTCAAAGGTCACGCGACAGGAGGTCAAATGTGCATTGTTGTTTCAAAAACTGCTACTAGTCTGCTAGAACGATTTTGCTCAAACTTGGTGGGAAGTTATCAAAGGCTGGCAAATTGTGCCCACAGACCCTCGGAAATATAGGTCAAGGGTCATAAGCCAATGGTCAGAGTTCAAAGGCACAGGTTAACGTTCATAGGTTAAATGTCAAATTGTGTAAGAATCACTTTGGCTATAATTCCAAGAGAAAAAGGTGCACTGATAAAAAACTTTACACGTTTAATAGGGATGATAATTTCCTCAAAAATATGTGGTTGTCATGGCAAAGCAGATGAAAGATCTTGTGAAAGTAGACAAACGTACATTTGACGTATCAACAATTGTAATAGTTGTCCCAAGGTCGGAATATTTATCTCTTAGACCCCAAGAAGTAAACCTCAAAAGTGTAGGCTTTTTTCACATATGTCGCAGATTTAGCCTATTACGGTAGTGATGTAAATCTGTATTTGTTACTGTTATCACATTGAATTCTATGAGATATGCAACTCCGTGGACTGTACTGTTGTTAAAAATTTCAGAATTTTTCAAAATTCATTAATATCATGCAGTAGATTAAGAGAATTTGACCACGTAGACTAAAATCCAAAATAACATTTTCCTATCTAGGATAGATTGAGGTCCTGTGAGGGGTGTTCCAGCTTAGTACACTTAAAACATTTTACATTGTTCCTAGATTCCATTGATATCATACACTGGTTTTAAGAGCAATTGACTATGAGCACTGAGGTAAGCACAAACGCACAAAACGATTTCAACAGAAATTAGATTTGATAAAATGTAATTGCAAGATCCTTTGAAGGTCGATGCAATGATGATCTGAGCTTCAATCGAAGCGTAAAGTCCATTTTTGATTTAGGAGATACATGCTGTGTGAATCCTCCCATACAGCTAAAATCTCGAATTGGTAGGCACAACATGGGAAAAGGAGATAAGTCTACTTGACTGCTTTGTTTGTTTTGTGGTTTTCATACTGCTCTTGTTCTGGCTAGTCAAGCACACTCCTCCATGAGGTGCAAGCAATATTTACACAGCTTGACATGCACACTTCAGAAATTCTTGGATCGTCTTCAGAAGCAATGGTGGTCTGTCATCTCTACATCCAGCCTTATGCAGAAGGAAATCAAGCAGTTTTCCATCTTGTGAGTCACTTTGGAAGAAACTAGTGACGTCACATTCACCAGAAAAGGTAATTTGTCTCAAATGAAATGCCGAGATTTTTAGAGAATCAGCAATGTTGTTTCCTCTGTTGAAATTTGAGCTTTCTATGAAATCATGTAGATGAGGGCCAAAACATCCCCTGTCTGTTGAAATAAAAAAAACGACAGTAGATCACCTTATTTTCTTTTCTTCAGATAAATTGGCTGATTTACCAAATCATTTTTTGTGTACTACGATACCATATTCAGATCAGACAACTTCATATGTTTCGCTTGCTTGTCGCATGATACAGTTGTTTCATTCCCCTTCTACTGTCCTACAAAACAACGCTATCATCATGTTGTTATTTTCAAGCACTCATCCTTATCATTCCACTTACGCTTCTGGTTCTGTGAAAAACAAAGTGCCGAAAAACGGCCAACATGGCTTTTACATTCTTTCATACCTAAGACAAGTGGCGCATTGAGTGGTGAGAGAAGATCCTACCTCGATTTGCCCTGTTTGTCATACCGACCCAAAATACTCGTATACCAAGCATTGTTGAGAATTGAATAATTTTTTAGGTTACCATTTCCTGTACTCTGTATCATTTTGATGTTACTTCTTTGATTTATGAAACGATCCCTTGCAAAGCTGCTACAAAAGGAGTGTTCTTCTCACATTTGCTTAGTGCTTTACAATTGCATCCAACAGAGTTAATTTCACTACTCTCTTGATGGAGAATCGAGATGTGTCTTCTTTATTTTAAAGTATATCTAATCATTACTGGCAAGCCTTTTTCCTAAATTACGCTGGTCACACTGCAGAAAAAAAGCGCGATTCCTTAAAAAATTTCTTTTTGTACTGAAAAGCTACTTATCTTGATCGCCAGATGCCTGGAATTGAACTGACATTTAACAGTTTTATATATCAAACTTTTCTTGGAGGACTCCTCCAAGCCAGTAGCTGACGCGAGATTTTTTTGATGTGACAGTATGTGTGTGCGTGTGTGGAAAGGGGGTTATAACGGGCCCGTAAAGCAAATAAACATCTTTTGTGTGAAAAAGTGAATTTAATAAATGCATCGGAAAGAATGGTGGGCAAAACTCTCCCAACCTTCAGGGATTTACCGCATGGCTCAGGCCGCTTGGATTTGGCTTTTTACACAAGTGCGTGATGTTACCAGCTAGCCTGTTTCGATCTTCTCATAGCTAAATATTTATGTGTATAAATTTATCTTGATGCAAGATGCCAGAAAAAGGCATTTAAAGCTGTTAGATGCAGATGAAAAATTAATTTGACAAAACTCAGTTTGCATAACTTTGTTTTATAGATGTTAGTGTCACTATTTCATTTTGATACTAATTGCCTAGTGAATATGATAAGAGTGTGTGCGACCAATCCCTTTCCTAAATTGCAGTAATCAACTATGTAATTAGTATCTTACCTAAAGGTTAAGTCATTATGTAAAAAAAGTACTGTCAGTGGAAAGACTTTCCCCCAAAGTTTGACTTATTTCAAGACCTTTAATGTTGAAACATTTTACTACTATTGAAATGTAATGTATTTCGTTTCTTACAAAGAGATGTTTCTAGTTTGACGTTTCAAACTTTGAGACAAAGCAACATTCAGTCCATATACATTTACATTTATCAAGTTGAGGGAGACTGAAATGAAATAAAAAGCATGCTAATTACAAGAACGCTTTTGTTTTGATGGAAATGACATTTCATTTTGAGTCACTGGGGCCGGTATGGTGAAAAACCCGTTAACACTATAGATCATAAACGGTAAAATTGACGGATATTCAATAATGCAATTGTTGAACGCAATCAATAATCCATGTTGTTTATAAGAACCCCATTTTTGATGGAGGTCAAAGGACATGTGAATTCATCAGAGGACAAATTGTGAAAACATCGTAAAAACATGATATCTCAAGAAGGATACTCTGAGGGATAAACCTCATTGCGACAAAGCATTTCCTTTTGGCAAGGATTTATTGAGCTTTTGGACTTTGTTTTCATTTTCGTTCTGTTTTTTTTACCTTAAAAAAGACAGGGGAATGGATTTACATACCAGGAAATGTGGAGTTTTTGCAAACTTCCCAGACCTCTGTAGCCAAGTAACGTTTCTATGGCTGCCGCCCCTCCGAATTTTTCCTTGCGACGAGCTGGACGAAAAAAATCCACGGGTAAGACCTCTGATGCATTCACATTCCAAGAGCATGAGATTATGGATGAACAAATCTGTTGTATATTGTTAAGAGCAATGAAAGCGTGTCAGGCTACGACGTCACCTTTGCTTGCTGGAAGTACACGTAGGGTTGGAAATTTGGTTGGCTTCATCTCAAGAGGCTTAAGTGGGAATAAAATGCAAATGTTATTTTACTTCTTTTTGCTTCTATTAAGTTAATGGGTAAAATTACATTTGATTTGTGTGGTTTAATAGTTGATCTAGCGTGAGAGTAGCTTGAAGTATACCCCTTTTGTGTGTGCTATTGATTAATTATATTCTATACCAATTCCAAAGTCATCCTAACTTGAAAATAAGACCCCAAAATGCATAAATGTCAGTTGAAACATGTCACCAAGTGTACACTACATGAGCAAATACTTCACACCTTGTCTAGAGGATACATACATGTCAAAAACCAACATGCATGTAATTGAAAACAAAAATTTTTAGAGTTCACCTCCAGCTTAAAAACATTTAGTGCTACTGCCACGAGTATGGGTGGCACAAGTCTAGAAGCGCTTGATCCAAGTTTACCATACAGCTGTAGAAATTTCCTTCATAAATATTCATTGGTTTTTGTATATAGCATAAAGTTAGCTGCAATTGCACCTTTCAGTTTCAAATAGTCTGCCTGTATAAGTCTACTGAGTAGCCGGACCCGGAACCTTTCTGATCGGTCCCCAAATCATGTACAGGGATATCCCTAAATATCGATGAGATGAGCATGTTCCCCTGACAAAAAACTGACAAAATGCTTGTATCACGAAAGGTTAACTCATAAGCAGTTGCGTAGCTAGGATTTTAATTACGGGGACAAGCGGAAACATGCAGTTTGCTATGTAATCGCTGGCCTAGGAAGGGGTCTAAGGGGACGGGGTGTCCTCCTCCCTTTGAAAATTTTTTGAAAAAATAGGTGTCCTTACATGCAATCTGGTGCTACATATGCTACCTTATGAAGTAAAATTTGCGTTCAAAAACCAACGTGTTTCAAGTACTTCAAAAAAAAATCGGCATCAGTGAGGGGGATAGCCTAGTGGTCCCCCTAAATGCACTACTGCACATAACCCTCGTTTGAAGGTAATCTTTGCAAAAAAAAGTTCACAATGAAAGTTTTAAATATAACCGTTGACAAGAGAAGCAAAAAAAAAACATAATAAATAAACTAAAAAAGGAAAACATCTAATAACCACCGGTCTTGTTTTTTAAGATGCATCGAGACTGATGATGGGGATGGTGGTAGAGTTTCTGTGTTTTGCAATCATTATAATTTGTTCAATGTAAAGTAATGAAAGCATAACAAGAGTAGAAGATGATGAGCGCGTAGCGTGCCGAAAATAACACTTTTAAGGACATTTTGGTTGTTTGCCTTCATTTTACGTAGCAATTATATATTTATAATACAACACTGAATATGTCCTAAATAAACCTTAAAAGAAGCAGCTTGAGTTTTGGTGTCATAATGACCATCATAGACTAACGGCCGTTCGATTAATTCATGACGCAGGTTTAAAGGTTGGGAACTAAGACTATCAAGGTTACACGGGATTTCGCTATAATCCAAGGCACGATCCGTCCTTCTTGAATTAATAACTTGACAATTGGTGCACATGAAGGATGCGCACGAAGCGCACCGAAAAATAGAATTTTAAAGACCATTTGGCAATGTTTTTAGGCATTGCATCTACAGGAGTCGGAAAAGCAAATTTCTTTCGCAATCATCGGATACAAAATGTAACACACTTTCAAGTTTACAGCAACAAACGCTCCCGACTTCATGATTTAAGAAAGTGGAAAACCAGCGCATACCGTACCGACCCGACTGCTACCCTACAGTGAAAACCAGGCAGACGCGTCGGTTAGTTGTGTGCCAAATTTTGTTCTCGACCTGACTGTCGGTCCAGATTGCGATCCGACATTCTTCTTCAATTTCATCGAAACTACCAAACTGTTTGATATTCGAAATGAAGTCGGGGGGGGGGGCGTCGCAGTTTAGTAATGTCGTGGCAGTGTACATATGTCATTGACCCAAGGGCAACTTATCTTTTAATGAACTGGCCAATAAAGAAGCTCTTGCAAAATCAGGCGACGGCTCAATGTGCTCGCACCCATGTGTCACGTTCACTGACTTATAAACAGTAGATAAACTTTTGAATATATTCACCTCGGCTATGTGTTGCGGGTAGTTAACCTACAAACCGACTGCTACCCGACACATCTGAGTACTAATACCGCCAACTCATCCCCGACGAGCAGTCAGGGTGAGTTGCATCAGATTCGAATAAGGCTTTCGATTCACAGTGTCGGACATAGTGTCTATTTCATGTCAGAAAATTATGCAATACGTATGGTGTTTCTGTTTTCCCGACAGCTGGATTTCTTCAAAATACTATGGCTTTCTGAATAGTAAAGTAAAGCCCTTACTGACTCATTACCCGTAAGTTTTTTTATTACTTTCCCGATGATTTAAGATAATTTCCCACTAAACCGAGAAGTTTGGCAAAAACAGTTAAATCTGGGAGGGTTTAGATCTCTGGTAAATGTACCCAAAGCAATATTTTCACCCGACACTAATTCCCTTTCAGTAAAACACAAGGTTCATAAAAGTTCCCGACATTTCCTCAAATAAAGATTTTTTCTAACAGAAGTCAGGAAACTGAAAAAGAAAGAGGCAACTTTTTCCGACAGCCGGCAAAATTTCCCCGACAGAAGACGCTTTGAAAATTTCTGGGGGTGAATTACCCACACCCCCGGTAATGACGCCCCTCATCATATACTTAAGATAAGGAGGGATCTTGGTCAAGCAGACAGCTTGAGTGAAATACGAAAACCTTGCCATGTAAACATGATATCCCAAAGTGCAAATTATGGATACTTCTCGTGCTTGGGATATACATCTGTTCATATCAGAAAAGAGAAATTTTTGGCAGTGTGCTGTGGTACTACCGTATTTAACGCCATTTGGAAAAGATAGACTTGTTTCTGCTTTTGGTTGGTACATCTGGTCATAGTTCTGTGGTACACATTACCTACTTTTCAGGGGCAGGAGGATTTTTGCTCCGCTGACATCAGTGGTTCAAACGCTACTCATTGTTCAGTTGCACATCTCCGATTGGATTATGGCTTTATACCTGATCCATTATGTTCCACAAACATAGTCAATAAGCCTATTTGCATCATAAAATTTAACGACCTCGTTTACTAATATATCGGGGTACCTTTGGATAGATTATGTTGACTTTGTATCTAAAGAGGCTTACACAGTACTGTAACGTAGGGAAAAATACACCAACAACATGTACACGACAAAGCCGTTAGTCTCGTACCAGTCGTTACCACTGCTACTAATGCACCTGTAAAAATGAATGTAAGTTTCCTTCCTCGACTCCATTATCTGTCTCCTTATTATTCCGAGTGTTTTGCCTCATATAAAAGACACACAAACGAGTACGAGAAGATGATAGAGTGGATATCTGATAGATTCGACGAAGAAATCACTTCCAAGCTTGTAAAAAAAGTGAATGAAGACGGGAACGTTACATTGTCTGTACTAGGAATCGGTAGTGGAGATGGTATGTTGCTTGTTTCAGACAGAGAATCATTAGCCGTTAATCATGCCGCGAC
This sequence comes from Holothuria glaberrima, assembly GCA_009936505.3. Taxonomy (NCBI): domain Eukaryota; kingdom Metazoa; phylum Echinodermata; class Holothuroidea; order Aspidochirotida; family Holothuriidae; genus Holothuria; species Holothuria glaberrima. Next base: position 38,551 of record WURT03000018.1, read on the forward strand.
CTTATCTATCGCATTCCTTTCATGGAGACTACCACGGTGCCATGATTTTTCATCCTGCGTTCCAGCTTTACTCATGAAATAGCACACTTTACTAAGCAAGGACACGAATAATATTACAAGAATTACTACGAAGTTAAACGGTCCTAAACTTCAGTAGCGATTTAAAGCTTTTAACAGGCTCATCATTTCCCTCTAAGTACCTAGTAAATATTGGCAATCGTGGTCTAAAACCTAAGCTCCTCCATTAGGCTGTAGAACAAGTTATCACCGTGGTCGTTCAGTATGTAAAACACCGTGCCCAACTAGACCTTCATTTCTATAATCAACATAGAATATAACTCATCAGTTAAGTCGATTTCTTCGACACTTTGTGTATTGAAAATTCCAAATTTTCTATCAAACTGGCAAACTGGTGACACACCAATATTAGAAGAGATACTGCAATAAACATTAATGCTTTATGCTCAATGGCTGAAGTCGGCTGTGACTCTTAACGGCGCCCTTTAAGAATGAGCCCGGTCAAAGAATCCTGGTTCAGCCCCTGAATGGGTAAACATATTTTAACGTTATTGCACACTATCAGAACAACTTCGAAAAGATGGTTATGCATTAAACTCATTCTTATCGGTGGCAAATATTTGATGAAACTTCAGATGTGCTTTAAGTAACCACTATTTAATAAGATGGTCACAGAGTGAAGGGACAAAAATGGACAGTTAATTGAAGGTTATTATCATTCTTGGATTTAAGAAGTGTCGTTTTTAGGGCCGGTCTGCAAATACGTTGCCACAATACCTACGCAAAGTTGTAAGTCATAAAACTGCTGGCTCTTGATATGTCAAATTGTAAAATGACCATGCACCTAACGTATTTGGGACCAGTTTTTTGTAAAATACTGTGGCACCCTTGACATGTAAGCCATCACATGAACTGAACTGCTAAGGACTAAAATTGGGGCATCTGATGGGTGAGACAGAGGGACCACAATCTCGTCGGAAGGTCTAGCTCCCCTCCCCCTCCTCCCCGGTTGAAATGTGGGATTCTTCCGTCGGGGGTAAAAAATATATATTTTACAGTCTTATTTCTTAATTTCTTCTTTATTATCTTCTTATGATTAAGATAAATTTTGAGTTTTTCCACTCGACAGTGAGTGCGGATTTTCCATTTATATTTTCGTAGGAGAGCTACAGTTCCAAGAGAGATTGATCAGTCCTCGACAACGGCTATTAGGCCTGACTGTATATAACGGTTTTGGCAGTAAGGATAGCACCCTTTTCACCCTTCGTTCCCTAAGTTTCGTTGTGTTATTTTCAATGATAGCCCTTGACCTTGCAAGTGGCATATATCAAGTCACATATAGCTTTTGCAGCTTTCTGTAAAGGTGAGGTATTTCATCGTAAATAGCATAGTTCTCTTGTTTCCGCCAGTTTATAGCCTACAGTTAATGACTTGGGCAACATGTTCGAGAGGATTAGCTGATGGATGTGATATAGCAAATGCTATACGCCTTAGAGGGAAGCTGCCCAAACATGTAGTTTTGCATACAGACACAGGCCCGTAGCTGGACAAGGTACTGAAGAGGGGCAAGATAGCTTCGGAGGTCGAGTGGTAAAATATTTTTGAGGGGTGTGAGATACGTTATAATGTATTAAGGCAATGGTAATTTTCTATTTGCTATGTGACGTAAATGTTTTAGCGGGTCACCACTCCTAGGCCTCTTGGCTACAGGCTTGTATACATACACTTCTATGACTTCCTAAGAAATTTGAGCCCACTTTGAACGCATCCGATTGGATTCGGAAATTTTTGCCTCGACGTCAACCCTGGTATTTTATCATTGTTTACTGCAAGTACGAATCCGCTCTTGATCCGTAGATCCGGGTTTATTTGGATCTTCTCCATATTGGACCATGGTTACGACTCCGTTCTCTTGAAATCACGGATATTGGTTTCTTACAAGCAATCTACGAAATATCGTCAAAGCACAGAAAACATTACCAGTAGGGTAACGAAAACTGAAAAAGAAAAACAAAATAACTATTGTTTCAAAAATGCTGGATCTCAGAAAAGGTGCGAAGCAGAAAAACAATATATGCTAAATGAAAGCATTTCTATTTACTTCAAAAGGAAAACTTGAGTGAAAATGCTGATTCAGTTGAAAAAGAAATTTCCTACCATTGAGTGCACCGTGGTGGAGCCATCAGCTGAACGAATTACAAGTTATAAAAAACTTGTGCAGGAGCAAAAAGACGCCCTCGATGGTGTCACGTTCGACTGGCGACAATCCACACTCCAGGAATTCTGCAAGGATAATTTTGATCGTTCAAAAAGGTTTCATTTTGTCTGTGCGATGCACAGCCTTTATTACATACCAAAACAAGACTTAGACTACTACCTCAAGACTTTATTTGAACGGACGGAGGGTAATATACTGATGATGCATGGCACGGGTAATTTCACTTTCTTATATTGATATTTAGTTTACAATCGTAACAAGGATCAGGCCCTTTACAACAAGTTTCTTACTCATTTGTGATGAAAGCCACATTTTTCTGGGGAAACCTTTTCCCAGTCACGGACAACTGGCAGTGATTGTGGCCATGGTATGATTCAGAGTCAATGTACTGTAGAGGACCAGGGGTGATGCCCCTGAAACTTTCTTGAGTGTTATCAATATTATGGATATTTGCATGAAGAATTTACATATTTTGTGGAGGGAGGGATTATTATGGATATTTGCATGAAGAATTTACATATTTTGTGGAGGGAGGGATTAGGAGTGTCGATAAGCTATCATGAGTTGACACATGGGATACCAAATAAATTTCTGTAAAAAATGCCTCCCAGATAGCCAGGCATTGCAAGCAATATTTAAGCATTGCTCATTATTAAGTTGTCATGTTTGAAAATTTCAGACTTTAAATAGGTAAGGATGAAACATTAGAAATTAGTCCCTGTATATGTTTGTAATCACTACTCTATCGTAGGGAACGAAGCCCTCATAAAACGTGCATGTTTTTTATTTCATTCTCCTACAACTTGGCAAATGAAATTGTACATGAATTGAATATTACCTAATTTCGTAATTTAACACGTAAAACCAGAAACATTTACTTGTAAAGAATAAAATTGCTTTTGGCATTGACTGAATCCTACCCTTTACCTAAGATACTATACACATAATTAATAATTGCAAATCAGGGAAGGGAGTGATCGCACAAGTTCTTGTCAGTTTCACTGGGCAATCACTATCAAAAAGAAACAGTTACACTGACATCTATAAAACTAAGTTATGCAAACTTAGTTTTGTCAACTAAATTTTACATCCGCTTTGACCAGCTTTAAATGCCTCTTTCTGTTATCTTGCATCAAGATAAATGTATAAATAGAAATATTTTTATGAGGCGATTCTGCATTTTCGAAACTAGTTGGCCAGTAGGCTACCAATCATGTACTTTTGAAAAAGGAAAAATCCTCGGGGGCCTGAGGCATGCACAAAAACCCCTGGGAAGAGAGGGGGATATATCCTACCACTTTTTTAATCCTTGCTGAAGGTAAAAGGAATTTATGCAATCACGATTATGTGTGTATGTGGGTGTGTGTATGTATGCGTGTTTGTGGTGCTTGGCTTATAAACACGATAACAATGATGGATAGTTTTCATACTTAGGATATAGAGTTATCATATTGAGAAAAAGATGCCTATTGTTTTTGGTGAAGGTCAAAGATCATGAGAAGTCCACAGAGGTCAAAAACTGAAAACCTTGTGAACTGCGATATCTCTAGGTAGAAAGCATTGATACTTCTCATACTTGGCATGTAGATGCATTAAAGTCAAAAACTAAACCCTGTTGATTTTGGTGAGGTCAAAGTTCATCTGAGGTCACCGGAGGTAAAAATACGAAATTCTTAAAAATTGCTAGTAAACATGATATCTCAAAATAGTAGCGATGAACAATTTTCATACTTGATTTATAACTTGATCACATTAAAAGGAAGAACCCATTGTTTTCAGTGGAGGTCAGAGGTCACTGAAGTTCATAGGGGTCAAAAGCCGAAAACCTTGAAAAAACACGATATCTCAAGACAAGGATGATGGATCCTTTTCATACTTGGTATAATGTGGTACTTTAAGAGAGAGGGAACCCTATGAGTTTGTTGGAGGTCGGAGGTTACATGAGGTCATCAGAGGTGCAAGTAGAAAAACCTTGTAAATTAAAGAGACAGTGTGCGTTACCTCAAAGTTGTGTTCGGCGTTTCGTGACCAACGAAAAGTTATGGCTGAATTTTTCTACCATTGCAAAGAAAAAGTTATGGAGAACAACATTAATTTTTTCACAAGCACAACTATTACAGTAACAGTATTCATTTAAATTACGTAATTATGAACACGTGAAAAGGATAATGCGACTATAGCGTGTTCAGATACCAAATGCTGAACGAGTTTTTTGATGGCGTAATTAAGTGGATAAGAGCTCAGTTTCTCACGCAGACGGTCCCGGTACGAATCTCCCTAATGCATGTTTTTGTGCGGTTCAAAACAGCAGAGGTCACGTTGTGAAATATCGTGATATGCAATAGTTAAGAAGTATCCATTTGAGGGATGACCCTAAGTGCAACAAATCACCCCCTTTCAGCAAGGAATCACTAAAAATTTGGCCTATCTGGTTTCAGATACGTTTATTAAATTTCACTTTTTCACATAATGAAGATTTTGCTTTAAGGGCTCTTATCGCCCCTCCTTCCCACGCGCACCCAAACAAATACACCACACACATTTTAACATTGCAAAAATATCGCGGTCCTCTACAGGCTCTTTTAAATAAAACTCTGTTAAATGCCATTTCCAAGAATCTGGCGATCAAGGTAAGTAACCTATAGGTGCACGAAGGAAACGTATAAAGGGTAACAATTATGTATTCTTTTAAGTGGAGAAGACACTAAGGGTATCGAATTTTCCATCAAGAAAATGTTAAACTTAAACTATTTTAGGTGCAATTCTATAGCTTGTGGAAATTGTAAGAAGTAAACTTCTTTGCATTGCTGTTCTATAAGAGATCGTTTCAAAAATCAAAGAAGAAGTGACAAAACGCAATAGAGTACAGGAAATCGTACCTTAAAGCAAAAAGTATTCTTTACAGCCCCGAGCTTTAGTTGCGTGACGCCACCTGTATTGTGAAGAGTTTTGACAAATAGCCTCCTCAATGCGCACTGATGTTAGGTATGAAAGAACGTAAAGCCGTGTATTGTGGCTTTTTCGGCTATTTGTTTCACACAGAATCAAAAGCGTAATTAGGAAGATTAGAATAGGTGTGTGAAAATAAAAAAAGAAGATGATTGGGTTGCTATGTGGAAGGTAAATAAAACAACAAACTCGTGCGAGAAGCAAACGTAACAATATGATATCGTAGTATACAGAAAAATTATTGAGTACATCAAACAGTAAATCGGAACTTGAAGAATAAAAATAAATGTCATTTTTATTACAACAGCCAGGGGATGCTTTGGTCTTCTTCAAAGAGAGTTTGTAAGAAGCTTAAATTTCAACAGAGGAAACAACATTGCTGATTCCCTAAAAAATCTTGGCATCCCATTTGAGACAAATTACCTTTCTGGTGAATGTGATGTTTCTAGTCTCTTCCAAAGTGATTCACAAGATGGAAAACTTCTGCTTGATTTCCTTCTACGTAGGGTTCAATGTAAAGATGATGGACCACCAGAGCTTCTGAATAAAATCAAAGAATTTCTGAATTGTGAAGGTAACTCCTACACACGAAATGGAAGAGTTTACGGTCCGATTGAAACTCAGATCATCATTACATCGAGCTCCAAAGGATCAAACAGCTAAATTTTTATCAAATCCAATTTTAGTTGAAATTTTTTGTGCTTTCTTTAATGCGCATGTCAATTACTCATAGGAACTAGTGTATAAAATCAATGAATGCTAGAAACCATGCTTAACTATTACGTAAGACTCGATTTGTTAGTGCGTTATTTTTCGTCTTGATTTCACGTGGTCAATTGTTCTTAAAACTACTACATGATATTAATGGATTTTGAACAATTCTGGAATTTTTAACAAGAGGACAATCCATGGAGTTGTACATCTCATTGCCAGCAAACTTGTCATTCAATGTGATAACAATAACAACTACCAACTTACATCACTAATGAATCTAATACATATGGAAAAAAGATTTCTACACCTTTGACGTGAACTTCTGAGAGGTCTACGAGACACAAATTCCTAACTTGTGACACCTCTTCACCAATTAAGTTTGAAAAAAATTGGTCCAGCGGACTAGAAGTAGTTTTTGATACAAAAATGTACATTTGATCTATTCTTACATGACCTTTGACCTCCTGTGCTATGACAGCCATATTTAAAAGTACAATTTTTTCTCTTGGAATTATACGGTAGCCAAGATGATTCTTACACAGACATTCGACCTCTGACCTTTAAACTCTGACTCTTGACCTATGACTCTTGACCTTTACTTCCGAGGATCTGCAAGACTTAATTACCCACTCACCCTCTGTTAACTTTCAACCAATTCCACGGAGTTTTTAGAAAATCGGTAGCAGGTTTTGAAACAAAAATTTACATTTGACTTTCTGCCACGTGAAGTTTGACATTGGATGCCGTGGCAATCATATATTATGATGGAACTTTTCATCCCTCTTATATGTGTCAACTTTCATGTCAGTGCAATGTTTCGTCATGGAATTAGCCCAAAACGATTTGTACAAGATTTAAGCTTTGACCTCTGACTTTTGAATTTTACTTCCGAGGGCCAGCGAGACACAATCTCCCACCCTTGCGTCCCTTCCCACCAATTTTGAAGAAAATCAGTCCAGACCAATAAGAGTTCGTGGCACAAATTTTTTGCATAAAAATATGCATTTTCCCTCCATCACGTGACCTTACACCTCGGTCGCCATGATAATCACACATTTTGGTAATACTAGATATCTTTATTATACAGCTATGTGTAAAGTGTGTAAAGTGCAAAATTTCTCCTCTTGGAAATAAAGTAAAAATAATAATTTCCACAAAACTGGCCTTTGACCTTTACTTACGGTAGTAAGCATAAAACAAGGGTTATACCCAGGGTATTTTCCCACCAAGTTTAATGATAATCGGCTATTTACAAAAGTTAGATACACACACACACGAACGCTCACACACACACAATCGCCAGCGAGATTGCATAGATTTCTTTTGCCTTCGGCAAGGAATCAAAAAGGGATAAAAAGGAGAATTTCTGAAAATGTAACCATTTCAAAGCATGTCTAAAGATAGCACCACTTTGCTCCTTAGCCGTTTTATTACCCCAAACTTCTCAAAGATTAGGTGTGTCGCCCGACACCTTAGGTACCCCCATAGAAAAAAAAACACAAAAAAGGTCGTAGGAAGCGGGCGGCTGGGGAGCTAAAGCCAAACAGTCAAAAAAATGAAGGGACGGAAGTATGTTCCCCCCCCCAAAAAAAAAATCAAGGATGAAAACCGCTTATTTGTTCATTCTGTAAAAGGTGTCAAAACTTTGAAGTAACTTTCTTTAAAATTTGCTCAAATAATGCACAAAATTGCATCTAAGGATCCCTAAATATTCAAAAAACAGAACAGCGGTCAAGAACAACGATGAACTCCCTCCCCTCCAAGAAGAGCTTCTTACGCCTATAGTATGACACTAAATATGATTCATGACTTGCATGGGAGCTTTTCAAAATATAGCACCAAGCTACACCTAAGCGAACTTACACAAATGTCACCTACGTTCTCCCGTTTGACCCGGCCTCTAAGACCCCTCCCCATGGGCAGAAGCCTGAGGGAGGATCCACTTGGGTGCCAACTATCCAAGGCACACAATGGGCTGCCCCTAGAGATTTCGCACAGGCTACTGCCCTGAATACCATAGTTATTAAAATCTCAAAACAATTTTGCATTCTAGTAGCACATTGTAATTGAGTCCGTCACTAAATACTATTGTTAATTTTTTATGTATTGCACAGTTTTAATCGGTGTTAAGGCCTGTATACACGAGCAATATTCCCAAAACATTTCTAAAACATTCACTTGCAACAAACCAAAAACACGCTTGTTTTCAGTTTGTTACACAGTGTAGATAGGGTATGCAACAATTTGTAAGCACTTTAAAACGTTTTGAAAATGTTGCAGAAGAATTGCCGCGTCCATTCTTTGAAAACAAGTTGCAGGAATATTGCATGTTTGAACAGGGCCGACTGTAAGAAATTTTGTTTGGGGGGGGAGCAAAAATCAAGTCCGTATGCAGGAAGGTTTGGACGACCCCCTCCCCCCACCCGGCAATTCAAGGATCTGATCCTCAGGCGCGGCGAAACGGAAAAAAATATTGGGGGTGGTGAGCGCCAGGAAGACTGTCTACGCGGAGCGCCACCTTCAGTTGGCGTGGAGCGTACAAGAAAATTTTTGGCTTTACAAACCCTCCAGACGGCCGGAAACGTCACTCCCCGAGTGTTTTAAGCTGCATGTACCCAGCCTTGAAATATGGATCTCATGTCTGCACTTGGCAAATATTGGGGGGGGGGCTAAACAACCTTTAGCCCCTCACTTTTTCATTGGGGCTGAGCTCCCAGCCCCCTCCGTTCCGTCGCCCCTGCTGCTCCGAATAGTACAGCAGGCGTATGGTTGTTATTATGTATTACAGAGATGCCCCATATACTCTTCAAAAGCTCTTCAAAAGCCATCTCCGGCATTTGTGATGAGCTATCTTTAAAAATAAATACAACCACATCTGGCTATCAGCCAACCGCTACTCCATAAGGATGGGGCAAAAGGCAGGGGAAACAGGCAAAGCGGCTTGATCTATTTGTATAAAAAAGAGTCCCACCTTTAAATAGTCTGTTGTTTCTTTCATCATTATATAGTCCCAATGCATGTGTTTCAGCTTTGCCAAGAAGCCCAAAAGTATTGGTTTCCTGGATTGTTTTATTTAAACAACGTAAACTTAGGTCGAATCTTTAAATAATGAAGAAATGAATACTTGAAAATTATGGAAAATTTTGCAATAGTAATATACACAACTTCATAAATAATATGTCATATCTGTGAGAGAGGGATGATTTCGTCTAAATTTAGAGATACTTCTTATTTAAAACATCTCGAATATTTTTTGAAAGATTTTGAAGACCATGCTTTGCAAACTTTTGGGGGGGGCAAGTGTCCCCCGTGCCCCTATGGCGAGCAGCCCTTGTGTCTGAACCAATCCGAAGCTCAGTTTGTGTCAGTTTGTGTCACATGACTGGCTCAGAGTCATATTATACCAAAATGTTTTGTAAGTATTTGGGAATGTTGCTCGTGTATACAGGCCTTTACGCTTGCCAGTTGTCAGGAACCAGCTTTTTCTACAAAACCAGGGGAGAGCGTATTTGGGTAATTTTCGTAAGAATTTTAAAGCGTTTCATATGTTTCAACAAAATATTTAACATAAAAACAATCTTGGCCAGTCTTTGAAGATGTGAGTACCCAAATAAAACTGAAATCACTATATTCTTACATGTTGCTGAAGATTCATGTTATAGGACATGAATGGCAAAAGTAGCTTTCTTGGTTATTCTGTAGTATTTGTAAATGATTACGTTGTAGTAGCTATTGTAAGTTATAATACTGGTGGAGAGAGTGGGTTACATTAAATGGTTGTAATAAAAGGTCATAAATGCATGTATGTATCAAAATATTTTAACTGTAAGCATTGAATAATAAATTTACCCAGTAATAATTGAGACGAATTTACCCTTCCGCAAGAAAGATATAATTTGAATCTAGCTCACTTTGAATCCATTCCATGCAGTGTTTATACGTTCTCCTTTTCATTTTTTTTTTTCGAGCAGAATACTTCTCTTGTAACCCCCCCCCCCCCCACCATCCCTCAATCAGCCTGGTCTGTATCTGGTGATCCGTGTCCTTCTGTACATCTCGTCATATCCCATAGTGTTGTACTCTGCGTAGTTGCCTGTCATATATATTTACGTAGAGATATAAAAATGTGACTGCAGTTTTCAGAATCCTATCAAACCTATATTCTATTTTAAATTCCCCACACTGCAAGAGCTTGTTAATTAATCACAATAAAATTATCGTGGAGTGACGTTTATCATTACTTTTACTTGTGCTTTGTAATATGACATCTGTAACTTGATTATGTTCCAAATAACAACCTCTGATGATTAGACAAGTTCTATAGTTGTGAATTTCTTCACCTGACCTTACTTTAGTAATGTCGTACAATGCAGTCCTACCAAACTGCAAGTTTTCCATCACATTTTACCCATTCAGAGAAAGGATATCAGGGTTAATTACTGCTTCTCTCTGTGTCCCGTAGGTTAGTGTAGTACGTAAGTACATGGTCACACCTACATCAATGTAAAGATGGCCTAAATTTTATATATATATATATATATATATTATTATTATTATTATTGATTTAATAAAGCGCACTATCAACCAAAAGTTATCTAATGCGCTGCACAAACATGAAA
>WURT03000018.1:75659-91469 GCA_009936505.3 Holothuria glaberrima
TATAATTACAATATTTCATATTAAAAAGGAAAATCATACGTAAAAACATTTTTACCACAGTCAAACCTTAAGTCTGTCCATATTCTGAAATTAATATTCATAAAGTATTTTGTTGGACATGTTTTGCAGGTTCCATGCCAACCAAGATGGAGAAAATAGCAAAATGGCCGCCCATATAATTATAATAAAATATTGAAATAATGAGAAAAATATGTATGAATATTTTTAACAGAATATGGGCACGGATTACGTTTACCTGTGTCAAAAGTATTTAATGATAATTTTTTTCTTTTATTATAATATATAGACATAACTATTGCATTGACGGCCATTTTGCTTTTTCCGCTTGGCTGACCTGAATTCCAAAGAAATAATTTTTGAAATATAAGTATAGATTATTTGTCATAATTTGGCCAGATATTAAGGGCAGGTTTGCCAAACGTATTTTAATGATTATTTGTCATATTATTTTTACACATTATGATCACTATTTTTGCGGTCATTTTGTCGTTTTCTCCATCTTGGTTAGTTTGGGGTCTTGCATAAAATATAAAAAATCGTGATTTGAATTTTATGTAAAAACTGCTGTAAAGATATTTTGGGCTTTAAACTGAAATACATTTTTTTAAGATATTTGTTTGCCTGTTTTAATTAGTTTCTTATTTAGGGGATTTATACTATATTGTTCGGTGCTTTCTCGTCATGTTGGGTGGCAAGTACTCTTATGCCATGGATTGTACAGTTCACTCTATAAAACATTAATTGGCATCATTATGATTGGGGATCGAGAAAATGTGCAGTATATATTTACACAATTTTTGGAAACATTTCAATCAGTTTGACGGCCATTTTGTATTTCACCAGTGGTTAACCTGAATCTCGCCAATACAGTTCCAAAAAATAATTTTACAATTTTTGTTCATAAAATATGACCAAGTTTTAAGAGTCAAGCCTCAAAAATATTTTTTAAGAATATTTTCTTTATTATATTTAATACAAAATATTCATAATTTTTCGGAAAGTTGTGAACACACACTTAATTTGGTGTTCAGTTGACCATAAGGATTCCGAAAAATTTTTAGTCGGAGAGTTTTGGGGTGCCTGTGAGGTGCCTGTGGACCATGACCTACTAAATAAGTTATATAAGTCCCTGGTAGATCCATCAGCAAGTATTAATTCAGAGATCATGTGAGCAAGTCTTTGTTTTTCCATAGACTTAAAGGTCTGACAATATTACAGTTAATTATTTTTGGTGCTTGTTTTTCGAGCTCCGAGCTAAAACAGGAATCATAAATCTTATCAAGAGATCAGTCATGGATGACAGCAGTAATAAGATGAAAGTCATTGATAAATTGATTCATGTTGGTACATTTTATTCTAGTTGTGCTGGTATGTGATACAATGTCGAACGTTTAATTTTGCTTGTGGATTGTGTGTTCATTGAATACAAACCGTGGGTCGGTATGTGATACACATGATTTTGACAAGGTAGTCTAAATATCATTGAAATAAAATAAAAACAACCTGATGTTAGCCTCCCTTTGGCCTTATTGGTCTTAAATAATGTTATTCGATAACACTTTGTGTTCAGCACAGTTCATTATATAGACTCATTTACTGTTTTACAAACAAAGGCGTCACCGCGTGTCAGTAAAAGAATTTGTTAGGCGCGCTTCCACTGTCGTCACAACGCAAAGTAGATTCCAATTCGTCTTCTTTCTGCGTACAATCGCGCAAGCGTTTACACGCGCAACACCTAACATACACGCATGTGTTCTTGTGCATGCTCTATGCTAACCAATGCCAACCAGTGACGTAACCGTGAACAGCGTAACTATCAACAATTCAACATATGTTAATAAATGTTCTGCATTATAAAAGGATACCATCTCGTGATCTTAAACGGCACTCCCCTTTAGAGTATTTGAAATAGAGGCGTCGGAACCGCTACGGCAGGTAGGCCATCTGCCGTACCGCTTTTCAGGGAATATTAAACGCCATGTAGGGAATTACTTCAAAAGTTGACAAATATAGCACCAGAATGTATCTGGACACATAATAGGACACATAAGGACACATAATAATGTAAAACATTTTCAAGGGGAGGGGACACCCTTTCCACATATGTTGCACCCCAGCCTAAGTTTCAGCCGTACTGCTTTAAAATTTGTTCCGACTCCTCTGATTTAAAAACATCTGTAGAACTTTCTTGTCATTCCAACAAGATATCGCTAAAGGAAAGAATCCACGGGCTTTAATACATGGACACAGGATCAAGTGATCAATACGGTCGCCACCGTTCGAACCGCAGGGCTTACTACAATTTGCCCAATTTGACGATGAATCTACAATATTTCGGACAAAATACAAACATCAATGGAAGAACAATGTCACAATCCTCCATTCTTTTCGCTGGATTTGACCTGAGCTTGCATTCTTGCCACTTGAGCAAGTCCACACTTTTACACACAAGAGAAAAGCAGGCGGCCATCTTGGTACGCTTCTTTTCCACGAACGGTGGCGACAACTTACGGATAGGATGATAGCACTGGTGACCGTACATTAGTGTTAACCTAGCCTATATGCTCTGTCCATATATATAAGAAGTCCGTGAAAGAATCCCAGCAGATCTACGCAAGGTTGTCAAAGAAGGTGAAAACACATTTAAAGCCCATTTCAGCTGTGTTGAAATATAACTCTAATAAATAATGCATCTTGATGAAATTTTCTTTAGATTGAAAGAAACGGAAAGGAATCCTAATTCAATTGGTGGGGGGGGGGGGTGAAACCACTTTTTGGGAATTTTGTCTACCCAAAAGCACCGAAACCTGATTCCTCCCATCGTACTTTCTATCGCCATATTGGGAAGGTTTTTAGAATGGTTTTAGGGAATGTGTCAATATATTATTTTATGGGAACTTTTACTAACTGTAATGTGAACCTTTGCATTAAAAACAAGTCACAATCATTTGCACGAATGACTGCGCTCCTGCGGAATTGCTACTTTAAAGTGGCTCTGACACGTAAAAACATTCAAAAGGAAATATTTGTCACTTGATTATTTGTACAGTTAGACATGAAATCTTGTTTCACATCCCAATTTGCCACACTTTTTATGAAAAGAGTGCATTTCTTGTAAAATCACCAGATATTGGCGTTCCCAAACTCACGGTTGATAAACCGTGACGTCATAAATGGAACATCGCTAGCTCTCCTTCAGTACGACTCTAACATGGGAGTGCGACCGTGTGCGCATTAACACACAGAAAGAGGTAGGTTTAGCAGAAGTACTATGAAGTAAACATTCATCAGCAAAGTTCCTATTTTTTGTTTGGATTGTGAGTGTTTATACTGTAAACCCACCCTAGGCTACGCGAAGTTTATTTTACAAGCAAAGTGCAAACGGTACCTTTGTCTAACGTTAGGTCAAGGTAAGCGATATGCCTAACGTAGACCTATTGTTAGGCTATGCGAATACACTGACAGGTCACTTTCACGAATCAGCAAATGTACGCAACACTATAGAGCCCTTTTTTATGGTGGTTTTACGTAAAGAAATCTTACTCTTGCCAAGTTCCCGTCCCTTGTAGTCTGTGCTCACGGTTCTCATCTTCTCGATTTCGTGACGGTTCGAACCGGTAAGAGTGCATATAATACTGGCAAAGTGTTGTGTACGTAACAAACTGTACGCTGTATACGTGAACGTAATCTGGCTTTCGGATCCGCAAATCTGAGAGCTCTGTTATTACCATGCGTGGCTTCAAGGCTAGACATAACACTTCACCGAAACGTCCCTTGTAACCTCTTTTACTCAAAAAAAGAAGTGTTTTGTAATTTTCCTCTGACTATGGAGACACTCAGGAGTGACTTTCAAGGCAAGTTTGGTGTTTAAGCCCAAAATGCGTACTTTAGATAGGTGTGGGAACGCACGAGGTAAGAGGGCAGATACCCACATATACTATACTATTACCATCATCAAGTTTCAAGCGGGTTTTTATGATGTCACATGACGTCATGGGTTTTAGAAATTTTCGACTCTCTTTCAATCGATGTGAAAACAACGAGTTTCTCTTTATATTTAAGGACAGAAAGGCACCATTTTAGAAAAAAGCTAATGAATGCACTCTGAAGAGAATTGTTTGTTCTATCTATATCATGAGCAGTAAACCAAAAATATTCAGCATAAAATTCATGGCAGAGCCACTTTAAAGTTAAGAGCTAAACCAAGCTTCGGCAACGAAGTAGCTATAAAGTAGCTAACGCTTTCTTTAGGATCGAATATATAGTGTATTACCTGACTAATATAGCTTTACTACTTTTCATCGAACGCTGTTTTTTTATAAATGGCACCATCCTACCCTAATATTAATACTTGAAAAATAAAGCAAATATTCGTATTGAGCATTAGATTGCTGATTTTGCTTCCAGTAGGAATGACGGTCCCCGAAATCTACATTTATTTAAAAACACTGTTTTGATAGACAAGCGTGGGATCAACCAAGGCTGTTCTCTGCTGAGAACAAGAATCATGAGGTCATTCCAGCAAACTAGGACGTAATCCGCAGTGGTTGTTTCATAATCCGAAGGCTTTGTCGTTGAACGCGGTCAGTATGGAGATTACAGTGTACAATCACTATAGGTTGTCGCTGTTGTAACAGTATCGACCTTTTCCACATTGACCAGAAAAAGCAATTTCATATCTGCAACCGTGCATTGTGCTATCACTAATCTTCTGCGGCTATATTTTGCAAGCGCTTCTGTATTGGAAAGTCGCTGGTAGGACCTGTGTATATTACAGCAATATCGGTTTATCGGAATCTTTTCGAAGTTTGAATAATTTCAGTTTTCCTCGGATAATATTCGGAGAAGATAATCTTGGATAATTCAGAAATTTTTAAAAGTGTTTGTTTAATACAAAACTTTTTCCCAATATTCTTTTATATGAGGAGGTCCTTGGTTTACACAGCCATTGTTTTCATTCCTGTCACTATAAACGATGGGAAAAAGGACAAAGAAACCTTAGCACAAGCTAAGTCGATTCCATGGCAAATTGTCAATCTCAAGGTAGTGGAACTTACTTTTAGTCATTACTGTCTGTCGTTCAGGGAATATTTCTGGTTTCATCCAGTGTGAAATATGTCCTTGAGCATCGCGCACTGCAAGTGTTCAGTTTCTCTTGAAAATGGCTCTTGAACGAGAATATCAACGTAGCGTGTCGTATTGAGTCTTTTTGTTGCCTAAACTTAATCCTCATTTCCAATTAGACAGAGGGAATGTTTCACATCTTAATCAGGGACTCCGCAAAGCATAACAACCAATATTCTTCTGGAAAAACTTGTCCTTCTTGAAGTAAACAAAACCAGAAAAAAATTCGACCGAAAGTTTTCTTTGGGGATTTATCTTTCAGTGACAAACAACTCTCTTTTAGACCCTTTTCTTTAACTTTTCGACTCCCTGTACCTAAAAATTGAAATTTTTACAGTAGATAAAAAGCGTGTGACCATTCCAAAGATTACCTTACAGAAAAACACGTGTTGGCAAAAACGTCGCCTTAATCTCTAAAGGCTAAGGGCTCTCGATCCCCAGCGGTGGATAGGCAATCGAACTTACATTGGGGTAGGAACTGTATTTTGGCTGTCTTTTATGGTCATTATTTGATATTACCACGTCACGTGTAACAACCATTTCCATCTTCCCCTCAATGTGATTTGTACTAGTCTAATTCATTTCGGAGGGTGTGTAGATCATCTGACGTCACTCACTAATGAAAAGCACGTTGCCTATGCAAGACAGACATTTACGTTGTTGACATATAGTGAAACGATGCATTATATAAAGCCGGGTACTTGGTGTTATGTGAATCATTAGTCTAGATGACACTTAAGGAGTGTTCCAATGTGGTTCAGGTTCATGAATGAATATTCATCACAAGTTCCTCTTTTTAAATGACTGACTGAAAAAAGTAACAACATTATTATACAAAGTTCATTTAAAGCAGCAGCAAACACAAACAAATAGATGTGCTTTTGTATGGCTAAAAACGTATTAATCAACAAAAGTTGAAACCACCTGACAAAGCATTGCACATGAGTCTTCTTTCATTTCAAACTCTCAGCAGATAGTAACCAAACAAAATCTGATTTCCAGCTACTAATCGATACTTTTCTCCTTTATGTGTTCTACTTATCTGTTCATTTCCATTTTACCTTTTATTTTCCTCGCTCCCTATTTCTTCTTCCCTGAGTAGTACCACATCTTTAACTTCTGTTTGAGACGTTGCTCTCCGATTTCTATCATACTGATTACCGGTACTGGTCTCTTACAACATAGGATCTAGGTGTGTTACCACAGGATATAACTTACGCCGGGTACCGCTTACCATCCCTATTTATTGGGTCAGGTCTTCCTACCTTTAACTCTGTTAATGGTTGTGTACATTTCATAACCTTGAAAGTAGAACAAATCTACTCCAACTCTTTCCCAAAGTCGTCCTGGAACTAATAGTGGAATCTTTAGTCCCCTTTTATTTTGCTTCTTATATGTTTGATCTAAAAGTCAACATGTACCCTAGGAATTTCCCCTGTGCCCTTACTCCTCCCTTCGGGAGTATTACTCTCACATAGAATAACATACTCTGGTTCCTTGGGACCATGTAACTCTACACTTGACCTAGACGACTGTACGTCTTAACTTGGAGTTGTAGGAGGGTTTAACTTTAGTTGCTAATAAATGCCCATCTTGAAATTAACTGATTGTTCCAGGGACTAAAATAGCTGGTTCATCAAAATTAATCGGTTGCAGTATACCTACATATGAGGCAGGCGAAATGATGTAAGGTGAAGTTTTTAGCAGGGCCTTAATATGGACATATGACCGTGGAGGGATAATAGTAGGCTCAAAAGTAATGAGAATACAACTGGGTGGGGAACCATGCCTGTTCCTAAGTAATGGAAATTTGTCATCTCTTATGACTAGAACTCATCCAACATGTACGGTTGCCTGGTTACACATTAGAAAATTCCAACCAAGCAAAAATGGACAACTACATTTCTAACCGGATGAAAATCATTGTTTGCAAAGCTTTGATCCTATGGTCAACGTAGCTCTTACTGTACCCACCGAATGAATATTCTCGCCCGTCACTGATTTTGGCAAAAAATATGAAGTTTGATGCGCTTACCGAATCAGAGATGGGAGTGTTTTCTCACTCATCACTCATCATTGCAAGATCCGATCCTTGTCTATAAATGCATCTACATGGGTATTTACAAGTAAGACTCTAATACATGGCAAAAATTTTCCTTGTCAAGGGGAGCACTCTCTTCTGAAAATTCTTCCTGTTATTTTTCGTGGAGCTGACAATTGACTCTCATTATTAAATCTTTCTAGTTTAACCGTTCTTCAAAGTAAACTTTACCTCTAGGGCATTTACCCGATCTAGGGGTATAATTACTGCCATTGTTCCCACAGTGGGTCTTCAGATCTGGCGTATCTTTCTTGATATCTTTAAGACTCACCGCTACGTGGGAATGTTTTATCCATTCTTGTTAGATGAGACCTATTTCGTCTATACATACCAGGGAATGGGGATATAACGTCGGTCATGTCCTGGTGACGGTGACCAACCATATCTTCTTCTGGGAGACCTAACAAATCTTTCTGATGAGGTAACTTACGGATGGTAATCTCGATTACATCTGGTACGGTACGGTGAACCATTTTGTTAATATGTATTTACAACTAGGTCAGTCCCAGTCTCCGACACGATTCCACATATTTCTGTGACTGGGTCTCTCTGATGTCTGAAATACAAGGCATATAAATATCAAACTCAGCGTTAATAATAACCTTATGAGGCTGCTGTCCATGATGTACAGCACAAATTTAGGTTCCCGGAAGTGCTTTAATGTGACGGAAAGGAGGGTCAAATTCTGACTCAGAATAAACTTAGTGTTCTTATTTGGGGAGGGGCATGTTAGTGTCTCAGAGTGGCATGTGATGGGATTATTTCTCATATGGGACCTTTATTTTATCACTTTACTTTTAAAGTTGGACCAACTACAACGCTCCGTGACCCCCACATTAGATCAGGACCCATCAGTTCTAACGTGGGTCGCGACCCACCATTTGGAAATCACTACCCTAAATCTGATCAGGCGCGACTGCGGCACAGTAGGTCAACTTACACATACTGCGGTGTTGCATGAAAGATGGACGTGAATTCATTCATTTTATATTGAAGGTGGGAAGACGGTCCCCAATTTTCCCTCCAAAACATAGCATTCGATTTATTCTCTCAAAATTAAGCATAGCCTAGTACGTTTCACGGTTTCCTGACGAAATCGCCCGCGTAAAATGCTTCGTTACTTATACCAAACATGATTTCTACCAGCTCCCCGGCCGGCTCCTCTCGCCTGAGGCTGCTGAATTAGGGCTACTCGTCTCGCCTTCCGCTCTTCCAGTGATACTGATCGCTGGTCATATCTGTTTTAAAGTGCAGAAAAATTTGAAAACAAGAATTGGGACGTGAAAGAGAATCGCTTCTTCATGATGCGATTGGTCATCATTTAAAATTCCCACTTCAGATTGGGTCAATTAAAAAATATTCAGACTGGCGGGCATGCGCTGCGAATATTTTTTGACAGTTTTTCCTATGCATTGTTTTGATAGCGCATTTTATTTTTAGATTCCCGCACGTACGTTTCAAGGAGTCATTTGAGCATTAAAATCCTGCAATTTATGGGAAGAGGTAAAAATGGAGAATACGAAAAACTTTGAGATTTGAAAATAAAGGATTATATGATCAATCAAAATTCAAGAACGAACAATTTGTCTCGCGATCTTAGTGTCGTGCGTTGTGTTGGGCACACCTAAAGTTCCAAAACTTTCAACGCCCTTACTTTCTGCCCCTTCATTCTGCGAAGCACGAGTTCAGCTAGACAAGATCGATGCAGCACTGCATATTTACAAGAACGAGAAACTTTTAGTTACCTTTGGCTTATCTTATTGACTGTGGGTCAGGAACCGCGGAGCCAATTTTGAAGTCAGGGAGCTGATCATCGAAGCGGCCTTATATGTACAATATAATAAAAGCAGTTTAAGGCGGCCCAAAATGCACTCTTACGTTAAGTAATTTTAGTACTCTGTAGTGTTGCCGCAATGAAAGCATAGTTAATACACGCATGCGTATATTAACTATGATGTAAGTTCACAGTAGTTTACAGAAGCCAGTACAGCAAATCCTCGCCGACCTTGTTATTTCCTTAATTTACCCTTTGTTTGAGGCTTTTAAATCACACCAGCCTCTTAATGCACTTGAAATTTCAATTTCCACAAACATTTGGCACACATTCAAACAAAAACATGTATAATTTTAAGAAACTCAAGTGAATTTTGACGTTCAGAGCTGACTTTGTCGACTTCACCTAAGTAGGACGTTGAAGTCAAATCCGTGAATGAATGTTTTGGGTAGCTACTGAACTTGTTCAAGTCGATTCAATTCGTTGCAAAAATTACTGCAGACGCTGCATTCTATAAGCGAGCTCTACCTATATAGTTCTGTGCATCGACCTCGCCTGCCATGGTAACCACATATTTTGATACAACTCATATATGTGAAGTTTTATGTCAGTGCAATGTTTCATATTGAAATTTTAGCCCAAAAAAGATTTTTACACATCTGACATTTGACCTTTTCTTCCTTGGGTCTGCACACAATTTCCCAACATGGGATATTTTCCCTCCAGGCTAGGGAAAATCTGTCAAGCCTACTAGGAGGAGATAATAGCACATATTGTTCCTTACTGTAAACATTTTCCCTTCTATCGCGTGACTTTGACCTTCGTTGCCGTCAGGGGCGTATCCAGGACTGCATTTATGGGGGAGGGAGGCATAACATGCCCCGACACTATTTAAGCGGAGCGTCACCATAAGTGGCCTCCCAGATTGCAGGACATGGCACTTTCCAGGTATTTTAAGTTGCACTTAAATATTCCAAATTCTGACGAAGCGGGCCCACATTTTGCGGTAGAGATCAGTTGCGTCGCCAGAGTTTGATGGGGGGGGGGGGGAGCACCACAGACGATTTTGTAATGCCATCTCAGCTTCTTCAAGTCTGCGTGAATTGCACCTATTTTATGAGCTCCTGAGTTTTTTCTATACAACAGTGGGATCCTTCCTTGGTCACTACATAAAGGTGCCGTCCTGGGGAGGGGTCTAAGGCCCCTCCCATGTGAGAAATTTTTGTTAATTTGAGGATGCTTAGATGGAAATTGTGCTATCTTTGGGATATTTGTGGAACTGATCATATATGGCTGGAAATTCTCCATCATTTAGTGAATTCTAATTTTTGGTTATGTGAAAGAGGAGATTACCGGTTTATTGTCAAGAGAAGGATACGTTGTCAAGAACCCTTCCGAACCCCCCCCCCCATGTGGTTACTTTACTGCACTCTATTGGGGGAAGTTTTTACGCAAAAATAAGTGCGTGGAGTCCACAGAAACATTCTTGGACTATAACGAAAATTTTCGTTTCCTTCATTGTACGTTATAAAAGAGTATCTAAGTCTGGCAGATACCTGTATATGGCCACCTGAAAGCTCTGGATTCATTATATAAAATAGGGATAATGGCATAATGCTTGTACCAGACATCCAAACGATGATATAGATTATGATGCCGGACACTTTACGACTATCGTATTTTTACTAATTTTAGATGAAAATCCAGACGAACAGCTTTCAACAATGGAAAATGGGAGGTAGGGAGAGAGAATGAGTATACAGGTGCAGGGAGGTGATATTAGACCTCCCTAAAGTCAAAGAAAGATATACAGCAAAAAGGCGTGAAGGACTAACAAGAGCGTTTCAGAACGCTTTTTCATCGTAAGTGTATCACCAGTCACCATCTACACCGATAACGGCTACTCGCCAAGCTGCTCGCCGTGCACTGTATGAGCAAGATAGTTAATAATTAGAACAAAACATCAATAAATTCATGCAAAACGCACTATCAGGCTGAGAACTACTTAGAAAATGGGTTGCAATGTTCCAAAGTGTTAAGTTAAATATGATGTGTAAACTGGAAAATCGGCCCATTAAAACAAGTAAAATGGCTCAAGATCCTCCTAGAAAACAACAGTGACATTGCAATCGCTACCAAAGAAGACCCAGAAAAATAACTTATTTTTAGGAACTAAAAGAAAAATTAGCATCAAGGAGAGGCCCATGGGGGGCACCCCTCCACTTTGAAAATGTTTGAAAAATTGGGTGTCCTTTCATGCAATCTGGTGCCACATGCTACCTTTTGGGTTAAAATTTGTGTTAGAAAATTTGCGTATTTTTAGGATCTAAAAAAATGGCATCCGTGAGGGGGGCATAGCCCAGTAACCCCCGCGTAAGCCACTGCCGACAGCCAATATGTCACTATGCTTATCTGAACTGAACTCTACTCCGTGATCTTGTATAACATATTCACAATATCTGTACTTCTATTGATTCCCTGCATTCTGATTAGCCAAAAACCTTTGGAGACCAGGTATTCGAGATTGGCCTTTTACAGTTAGGAGATTACTGAAAGGTGAATTGAATATCACATTACGTGCTGCACTGTGCACTATGGTTTGTCAATGATGGGTTACCATGGAAACATAAACCATAATTAAATCTGAGTACTGGACATGCTATCTAGCTAACTTAGTCCTACACAAGTTTCCATAATGCCTTAAACCTGGTACTGTAAACTAGTATAAATTTACAGTGTTAAGCCTACCATCCCTGTACTGTAGCTATAATTAACCATTCGAGGCATAATGTAGTTATGGATCATCCTACACGAATTACTAGCAAAATTAAGCTTTATTACTCATCTCAGGTACTGACAGGGCTTAAATGTTTAAGAGCATACAAGTCAGGGATATATTTTGTTCACAGTGTTTGTGTAGGTATTCAAATCCTAAGTTTGAGTGGTAAAGTAAAAGTGATTTCAGTGTCTATGTTCTTAATACCAGTATGTGACCTGTGCTTTATTATCTTAACTATGACATGAATGGCAACGGTAAACACAGGTTATACCGTCAACGCCAGGTCTTTTCACGTTTGAACCAATTCCGCTAACGGAACAATGAAACATCATAAGAGGCTGGCATGGTCTTTATTGCTACGGGCTACAGTACTTCTGCTATAACATTGCATATAGTTTAAGCTCGGCCTAGCGACGTCAGGCCTGCAAAATTTATATTAGAAGGTCGAACACATTTAGAAATTTTCACCACTATAATCCCCTTCCAGTAAGCTAAAGACACTCTAAATCACCGTCTCTCTCCAGGTCTTGAACGCACTTTAACTGCCACAGAACTGTGTTATGTATTTACCGACACATCCCCTACTAGAAAACTGGCGAGCGTCGGTCGCATGAAACCGCTGTATGCAATATTGTGCATATTATCCGGGCTGGTGCGAAAGTCGGATATTTTTATATTTGCTGACAACATTATTGCCGATATGTTTGATTCATAAACACCTTTATTGATTTCCTGCATTCTGATTGGCTGAAAACCATTCGAGACCAGTCACGAATCACCTTTGAACCAATTCCGCTGACAGAACAATGAAACATAACAGGCCAGCAGGCTTCTGAACTAATATTATAGAAGTGGGCTAGCTATACAGTGTAAGCTGGGCCTAATTACAATTAGCGTTACACCGGGCCTGCAATGTCACCTACAATCAGTCTTTCAAAGAGGCTAAAGACAACTTATAAATCCCCGTCTCCCTATCCTGAGTCTTCAACGCCAAAGAAAATGCGTTAGCTTACTGCTGTCGTCGCATAAATGTCGGCAGCATGTGTACTGTATCAACTGCACGTACGCCATGCACTGCGCTGTGTGTTGTACCGTCCACTCGAACCTTCCGTGGCGTAGAACTCACTGTAAACACAGCCAGCCAGAAGTAAGTTTCCTTCGTTTCAGCCTCATCTCTAAAACGATGTATATTTCAGAGATGTATAATTTTACGTGCAATCAATCCAATTAAATTTTGTTTGAAGAACTGATCGAGATTCCTGTAAGCATGTTTGGAGAAAGTGAAAACATTTGCCCGGTTGTCCACTTTCTTTTGGCTTGAAGATGTTCTCTATTATCGCAAGAAACAAAACACGACGTCATAATAGAGCCCTAAGTCAGATGAGAGAATTAAAATGTGATTTGTAAAATTTTGTCGAAAATTCAGTGTTTTTGTTGATTCCCAGCATTTTAATGTGTTTATGAATGGGGATAAAAGCAGGGTGCCGGGTATTAAATGTGATTTGAGATCTCCGAAGACGTCATCAAAGAGGCAGCAGACCTCGGCTATCGCCTCGGTCCGCTCAGTCTCTGTGATGACGTCATCGTTGGTCTCAAATCACATTTGAGACCGGGGCACCCTCGCATTTATCCCCTAATTCGTGTCATTGTGATAAAAAACTCGAGTCGAGTCATCCAGCATAGTGACTCGAGTCGAGGCGAATCTTTTGCACTTTGTCAAACATCTGACTCGAGTCGAGTCTTTTGACCCAACTGACTCGAGTCGAGTCGAGTCATCAAAAATGGTGACTCGAGTCTCACTCGAGTCAGTGACTCGAGTCACTACAACACTGCTTGCTACTGCTACAGGCATCAAGTTTAAACTTCCATTACATTCGAATTAGCTTGGAGAGAAATGTCGCAAATTTTCTAATAGGCAGGGTTGAAGTACTCCAGTCCGGACTCGGACTCGAGTCCAATTTTTTATGGACTCGGACTTGACTAGGATTCGGGCCCCTCTGGACTCGGATATGGCTCAGACTCAGACCTCCGAGGACTAGGACTCGAGGTTGAGTCCAGTCGAGTCCACCACCATAATTACTTTCACAATTTAGCAAATACCAGATGCTGACTTTTTGTCACAATATGATCAGGACTATATATCTTTTATAACACAATTTTTTTAGTACCAAAATCATGTTCCAAAATATTTACCATGAACTCGATGAGTATATAGGCCTTTGTGATATTGTTCACATCACAAAGTTTAGACTCAAAGCTTTCCAGTCTCAGATCTGACCCTAGTTGAACAAATGTTATGACTACAAGAAATAGTATTGCTTACAGTCTGTACATCACACACTAGGCCTATATACATATACTGAGGATGCAACTGTAGCTAGGGGGCCATGCTAGCTATAAACAAAGTTTTATGCAAAGGCAATTCTAACATTATTTTTTAATTTAGTGAGTACATACCACCTATTAAATTAGAGATCCTACTGTATGATTAGGTCTAATGTTTACATAATTTGTACATGTGGCACTGGTTCTCCTAGAAAGTTGTCTGCTTCATTAAGTTACACAGTAGCTTGTTGCTACCTCACCTGGGAAAAACTTTATTGGCAGCTTTGTAGTATCTTTTAGTTGTAAATTCTTCGTCATCCATGCTACTGTTACTTGTGAAGCTCACCCTCTCTCATGGAAGACACAGTATGAGTAAGGAGCTTTAAAGACATTTTCTGGATATAGAACTATCAACTAGTCACCGTGGCAACGCGCTAACGCTTGTTGTTGTACACTCAGCAAGAGCATGCTTGTATATACATTATAAGCACCACTGCACTTGCCAGGCGAGTTACACCATAGTGGTTAGCCCAGTAATGCACAAATTGCAGCCAGTGACTTGAACCGTGTAAGTTAGGCCTAGTAAATCTGATCAGACTGGAACTAATGTTAGGCCCATGTGCGCTGTATGTGATTCATTTTCTCACTGTACACTGCTCTTTGCTTTGTACAGTATACACAAATACACCACTCCCTGGTTTTAAGTTGGGTGCTTGATTAGTTTATACTGGTTTTGTGGGGTGGCGTACAACTTGCAAGCATGTTCACATACAGCTTAAGGTACAGGTATAGACATAAATTGCCTACAAACTATATAATGATCATATATAACCATTTTGTCTAGTTAAAACAGTTAGGGGAGGGTTAAGCTTTGAAAAGACAGGCATGGTACTTCAGTGTGACCTACATTTTTAATTAAAATTATGCAAACTATCAAGCTCTATAGCATCTCAAATGGTGGCCAGCCATAGTGTGTACAAAAATTGGTCCCAGAAGATGACTTTCTTCCGTAGACCCTCACTTCTCCTTCCCCCTCTCTCAGGATGGTGGTCTAAAAGCAACACCCCATCAATCAACAACTGAGGACAGCTTCCTAACCGTCATACTAAATAAATAGCCATATATCATTGTTAGCTTGTGACAGCTTTGAGTTTCGGCATCTATCTATCTATCTGTCTATCTGTCTGTCTGTCTGCCTGTCTGTCTGCCTGTCTGTCTGTCTGTCTGTCCGTCCGTCCGGCCGTCCGTCTGTCTGTCTGTCTGTCTGTCTGTCCATCTACCTCTATACATATATCCTGTGGGTCCTACTTGGTTCTCATATCTCTGCTGCGGTGCATGTGCACAAAAATGGTTCGCAGAAGATTTGAGGATCTCCAAAATTTCACAAATCTAACAAGCTGTTTACTGTAGTCCTCACCTGGCTACTACAATTAGTTTAAAGTATGTATAAGCAGGACTAAAAGTGGCCCTTTGCTCAAAATACCTGAGAGCTAATGCTATAGGTGAATTATTAAGGATAAACATGTATATAGCCAAAGAAAGCTACACGTTTGCCATTAATCTTTGTAAGGCTGTTGTGTACTCATAACAGGATCTCTTTTGAAGACCACTGCACACGGCTTTAACTGGTATCTGGATTTCAATTGTTCAACACCATCAAAATTACAATACTGTGGCTAGCAATTT
>WURT03000018.1:104470-122259 GCA_009936505.3 Holothuria glaberrima
ATCTTTCTTATACTCATGAATACATTTTTCAAGTACTGGTACACTTAATTAAAAAGGTCAGCTTTTAGGAGACAATTGCCAAGTCTGATCCATCATTAAAAAAGTGTGAAAGCAAAAATTTACTTTTAATATGTGAAAGAGGAACTAAATTTATGCATTTTGGTGAAACTTTCATTCAAACTAATCAGACATATTACTCAAGATATCAGGAAAAGAAGTTACTACATTTGTGACCCAAAGTGAGCTCGAGGAAAGTGGGAGTTATATCACTAGGCAGCTCCCTGATATCACTTCCTCACATTGATAAGGAATGCTTTGTTTTTTTCAGTCTGTTGTGTTAACCTTGAAATAAGTAAGGATAGGACCTCCCCATGAAAAATGTGAAGTTTGTAATTTCCCCAAGCCTCCCATGCAATCACATTCTGATAACATTTGATTGAAGAGGAGAAAATTGGTGATAAAGTTTAAAGAAAAACAAAAGACTGCTAAATAATGTGAGGCTATGACATCATATGTGCTTGCTTCAAGTTCACTTTGTGTTGAAAATGTGACAACTTTATCTGCTGATGTCTTGAGAACCACAGATCGGATTTCAATGGAATTTTTCACCATATTGCTTAGAATAAGTACCCCTCTAATATATCAAAACTTGATTTGAACTTAGACCACTCTTTTAAGGTACAGTAGAGTGTATATGACCATTCATGTATTAAACTGTGCACCAACAATAGTGTAGCCTTCAATGACAGGCCTTTTAAATTGAATTTTTGGGGGACTTGGTTATAATTGACTTGAAGTCTGAGTCCAGCTGCAGCCCATTTTTGGCCAATTCCATGTCCAAGGACTTGAGTCTGGAATTGAGTTGTATTCAGGACTCAGACGCTAAAGTCCTGGTGGCAGCTTTTGTTACAGTGCTTCAAGTTTAGAAAGCATCAGTACTAAGATGCAAATCTTTCTGTACCTTTCCTTACAGATATCCCAGTACCATCCACACCAAAATCATGGAAGAGGGTTTATAGAGATAATGTATTTCTGAAAAGCAACTGGAAGGAGGGGAATTTTAAGGTGGTAGATCTCCGTGGACACACTGCAAAGTAAGAAGTGTAGTATTTTATTTAATATTGTTTAAAACAGTGAAAAAAGATCATGCAAATACTACTTGTATGGGCTGATATATGAAAGAAGTCTACATATTTAATTTTTGAGAATGGTTTCATAATAATAGTTGTGAATCATCTCATTTTAAGCAACTTTGAAATTGAGAATAGCAGTAAGAAAAGCTTTAATTAAGGAAATGTCTTCTTTTTATAAACTAATTGTTGTAGTTTATTGATTTTGTCTTCACTTAGAATGATTTGGTTTTCCTTAGCATGTCTGTGTTTAACAGAGGCATTAAAGTGAACATTAATTTGAAATTTTATCACCATCTTTTACTCCTATTTAGGGTTCATTGCGTTGCTTTTGATGGTCAATATCGTTTAGCCAGCGGCAGCAAGGATAGCACTGTCAGAGTATGGGATATTCGATCTGGGAATCTTATTCAGACTTTGAAGGGACATAGTGTAAGTACTTTTTTGTCACTGTGTGTTTCCTGGGATGCTGTTAAACGGTACATTTTATGTATACAAATGATGGAAGGAGGGGGTGGAATATGTAACGTAAGATAAACAGAGAGAAGGCTTGGCAGTTGTATAATGTCTTCAATTTGATTCTGTTTTGGTGGTGCACAGTTTGATGTAAAGTTTAAGCAGAAATTCCAAATTAAAAATTTTTCTTTTAAAGAAACTTTGAGAAGATTGTTGTTCACAGCGTGAAAATAAAAATACTGCACTAAGGTATTATCACACACTTCTTCTTTCCAAGTCATCGTTCAACAGCTATATTCACTACATCATTATTCATTCATTCATGCAGAAAGGTGTTTGGAGTGTTAAATTCTTTACAAGTCACCTCTTGGTCAGTGCATCATACGATACAACCATCAGAGTATGGAACATCAGGAATGGAACCTGTACAAGGACATTACTCGGACATGAGGGATGTGTTTGGAGTCTGGCTCTGAAGAAACATTACTTGGCATCCGGATCACAAGATAGATCTGTGAGTTATTTGTTCAGAGTGGTTTCCCTATTTGGCATCTAAACTTTGTGTACAGACAGAAGTTTTTGCTTGTAGAAAGAAAAAACTTGATTTCTGTTGGTTTGAAGCAGTTTTGTTTGGTCTAGTTGGCTTGGTGGTTGAGTGTACTGGCCTTGCACACTAGAGGTCCCGGATAAAATCCAGGTGGAACCACTTGGAAATTTTTTGGGGACTAAAATTTACTTGTTCAGTGTAGCTGTTCACAGTGATGCTTAGGGGGTTTAAATTAGTGAATTTTAATTGGGTATCTGATTGTCTGTTGCAGGAAGTTGTCCTCTTCAGGAATTTGTGAGCTTTGCTCTTTTCAGTTATTGAACAGTGGTGCAGAGCAAGGAACCCCTCCCATCCCAGTCTTTGGGAAAGTGGCTTAAGACTGGGGGTAGGCCTACACTCACGTTCCTTGGATGGGGACATTAAATGGCGATCCCGGGAGCAGGATTGGGAGCGAATAGTACAGGCCTGTGTCGTTAACCTTTGAGCACTAGTCAAAGAAAGAAGGGGAATCTCGCCATTGTTCATCACCGTTCACTCTGGTATCGGGTCCTCGATGAGCTAATTGGCTTCCTGATCCTCACATGTATAAACTTAAACTTATCAGTCACAAACTCAGTTCTTGTACGTTTGAAATTTTTAAATGCATATACTACATGTTAAGAAACTGGGTAGATTTAGAACCTGATGTTTTTCTTAATGTTTATAACTTTCATGATTTTTGTTCTATCTCTTTATAAGGTAAAAGTTTGGAACCTAAACAAATGTGCCTTGATGCATACCCTGACAGGCCACGCCCAAGCAGTTTTTTGTGTGGATATGGACGATGAAGCCAGCATAGTCATCTCAGGTTCCGCAGATCGGGTGAGTGAAGAACTTGGGAATACTTTGATTAAAATAAAACTAATTGTAGAATGTTTGAAAGCTGTCTGTAGTGTGGCTTGACAACTTGACAACTTCAAAAAGTGGACTGCAAAACTGAATGTCAGAGAAAGGCAGACGGACAGCAACTTTTACTATTGCCTATAGATATCTGTGTGAAGGGCACCTTGGCAAACATCAGGTTTCATTTGTTTCTCCACTACAGTATACAATATGACAATATTACAGTTATACAGTTACAGCTAGAGGCAATTTATTGTAGTAGTAGTAGTATCAGCAGCAGCACAATGATGACACAAAAAAAAGTGACCTTAAGCTCTGAAGCCACTGCAAAGCACGTTGCCTAAAAACCAACCACCGACCCCAACAATTATAATTAACAGTAGAGTCTGAGGTTTGAAAACTATCTGTAGTGTAGATTGACATAAGCTTGAAAAAGTGAAGGGTATGCATGTTGACAGCAACTTTAACCATTGTCTAGATGCCTCTGTGAGGGGCAGCTTGGTAAACAGGAAGGAGTTTTGCTTGCCATAAATGGTGTCTGTCATTTCAAGCCCTTCTGTTGAAATTATAGTAATATCCTTTAGATAGCTATGGAAATATTTTTTGCACAAAATAGACATTTACACTACACTCACCTAGGAACAGAAGCCCATTAATTTACTCACAAATATAACAATATTTTCTTTTTTACAGAGTATAAGAATCTGGAATCTTCACTCAGGACAACAAATGAAGGTTTTATGGGTGAGTCAGAGTACATCAGTCATGGCCATCAGTTACAACAGGGGTTACGTCGTCTGCTCTGTGGGGGAGACAGTTTCCCTCTGGAGGGTGGAGACAGGAACTTGTATCAAGAAATACTTGGAACATGAAAAGAGGTAGGTCAAGGATGTCTTTAGCTATCAACTTAATGTATCACATAATGGCTTTCTACACGTACTAGAGCAAGGAGTTATTCATCCCTGTCTTGAGAAGTCAGATGAATGTGTCATTGCCCTTTTTAGACACAATTCAGCATAGAGCTTAAATAATTGGCATGAGTGTATGGCTGGGACCATGCACAGCTTACAAAAATTCCCAGTATATTTCCTACAAGAAATCAGTATGGGGGGATTTATGTAGGATTTTGGGCATGTTTCTGGGGGAAATAATTTTCCTGTACGAAGTAGTCCCCTCTTAGGAAATTACTTTCCTAGTATGAAACTGATTCCCACATGGCAGTGACCCTTCCATTTTAGTGAGGCAGCTCTTTTCTGGCATCTTTAGTCATCATAAACTGTCACGTACTGAAATAAGAAAATACTGACTGTTTGGAACCTCTGTGAATGGTACCATCACTATGTAACTTCCAGGCACTAGAAGAGATTTATTCAATATTGAGTCCTTCAAGAAAGCATCAGAAAGGGTTAAGTTATTTCAAACTAAAGTAGAAGATAAATGATGGCAAACAATTGTCTGCATGATTAGATGCTGGATGAGCATGCATGTATTCACTTCTTACTACTGCAGTTTAAAATTAAACATAACATAACAATTAGTTGTAAGATGCTCCTACATATATTCCAAGACAAAAGGAAAATACAGTCCAAAGAAAATAAGGAAGGGATGATACATTTGGTAGTATCGTATGCAGTGCTTCAATAACTCAACGATAAATTTCCTAAAATAGAGTTTTAAATTTCCTGAAATTTAATGTTCATTCCCTGAAAATTTCTTATGTGATATTTGATGTAATTATTCATTTATGGATAACCAAACGCAAAGGTAAAACAGAGATCAAGTATATTTATAACAAGAAAGGGAAGGGTAAAAAAGGTGCTGTCTCTATGATTATAAAAAAATATTACTCCTTTAAATCCCCAAATTTCCTAAGTTCTTGCAAGTTTATTCTCTTCCCCAAAATCACCCATGCAACATGAGAATTTCCCAAGTTTCAGTTAATTTAGGGAATTGAGAAAGCACTAGCCTTATGTCTGTCAAAGGATGTTGAAAAATGTAACCGACATTCATGCATAATAATTATGTCTTTTATCATTCTATGCAGAGTGGAGTCTGTAGGATTACGTGTTGATCAAGTGAAGAATCCTGACAAACCCAGGGGACTGCTTGTCACTGCAGGGGAAGATGGTCTTGTCAAGTACTGGAACCTCCATAGGTGAGTTGTACTTACTGATGTGTGCCTTCAGTGCAACACTGTATCTCTAACAGAAATTAGCAGCAAGGATAGAAGAAGGGATATCAGTAAGCTTGGAGTTGTAAATAATATTTGAAATCTGTATCTGAAAAGTGCCTTTAATACATCCAAAGGTGAACCAAAGTTTACATGTGTTTTGCTTGGTTGGGTGGAGATTGGAGTTTGGGGGGGGGGGGTGGATTTAAAGGTTTGGTGGGTAAGGTTTGGTGAGTATAGTTTTGTGGGTAATGTCTGAAAGGTAAGGGTTGCTGGGTATGGTTTTGTGGGCAAGGTTTGGCAGGTTTCTAGCATTTGGTGGAGATTCTGGTATTTTCAGATAATGATGCGATAATCTTGCATCAGTCTGTGGGAGAATATTTTATTGTACCATTACTTTAAGTTTACCAAGAAATTTATTAAATTTGTTTCACCAAGCCATTTAGCTGATTATAATTTGAAAACAGAGTTAAGCAAAAACATTTTTATCCGAATAAATGGAAGATGATTTATCAACGAATTCCTTAGTGATATAGAGTCTGAGCTTTATGTCTGGTCTGCTTAGTATTTGATATAATAATATTATCATGACTGGAGCAGATTTAATACAGTACTTGAAAATCCCCTCCTCCTAAAGGCTCTGTCACACTCTAGCATATCCTACTAGCATATGCATGCGTATGAGAAAAATTGGCCATACAGTGCCATACGCTGATATATGCTTGGGGTAGGTAAGACATAAGTCGTATACATTTCAGCATGCTGGTGTGCATCGGTGTACCTTCGCAGACACAGAGGCTGCAAAAATTATTTGAGCACGTTCAAAAATTTTTGGCGTATGCAAGGGTATGAATTATACGTTAGGTGTACGCTGAGCATATGCTGATTACACTAGAGTGACGTTAAAGGTAGTTTACTCATAGGTCAGGTGTGCTTCTGATACAGTGGTGTGAAGGTGGTCAGTAAAGCAAGCATATGGATAGAGCATCAGTGACGTCATTGTGCAGGAGTGAAGGATCTGGGTAAGTCCACCCATATATACGGACACTCTGGGCAAAGTGCTTATACGCTAAACATATGCTTGTCATACATTTCGCATACTTTTATGAACCCCACACTGATGCTGATATAAGTTGACATACGCTTAAATACGCCCCCATACGCTACTGATGCGCTGCCTATACGCCAGTAATTTGGAACACGTACGCTATTCATACACTACTCATACGTTCTTCAATGACAGTTGTCAAAAATTTCTGTTAATACGCTCAAAAGTTGTGCGTGTTCTAAAAATTCCATACCAATTCATACATTTCTCTCATATGCTAGAGTGTGACATGGCGTCAACTCTCATTCCAGTCATTTTGTTCATCCATATATTGAGGACTTTCATCGTAAGTGTTGACATTTTTTCCCCTTTATAAGCCAAAGTTGTGCAGTTACCAAGCAATGAAACATTTCATATTTCTTTCACAGCAAACACAGTCACCAGACCCTAAGGGCAAGCCATGGGAGTCAGGTTAACAATATTTACTTTGATGAGACCAAAATAGTGAGTGCTTGTGCTGACTTCAGAATCAGAATCTGGAACTTCCATGCAACTTGAAAAAATGTTTACTGGAAAGCCAGCAGTGTAGAAAATGTCACGGAAATATGGTAGAACCAGGGTAACGTCACAGAAGGAGTAATACTGCTGAACCACCAGTCAACACACAGTAAACCAGCATGTGATAAACCTTTCATATTTGAATCGCAGGTGTCAACAGAACTGACAAAGACCAAATGTTTGTTGGATTTCCATACCTTTCTACACCCTGATGGGATACTATCGCTTACCTCTGTCAATAATTGTGGAATGGGTCAGTGAAGGTGGATGGGGGGGGGGTGGTGAGGGGAAGGGAGGGATATGAAATATCTGCAGATTCTGAACACCTTTCTGATTGGTCTCAGTCAATGTTGTTGCTTGTGCTTAGTTATGTCCATGGTTTACCCTTCCCTTCAAAAGGGGGGTCTCAACCTCAAAAGTGGGGGGGGGGGATTCATCAAAACCACAAACTTCACACCCACCATGCAGAACTTCATCCCTTGATTTCACTGAAAAAGAACAGTAGAAAGATGTTGAAAATAGAGGCCTCTTCCACACATCCACCCTACCCACTGTTTCTTCCAATTACTTATTGAATACCAAGTAAATCCAGGGAGGTGGTATTAGACGGAAATACATCTGAAAAATACCCTTTGAACTCTTCTAGTTCTCTTCTGTATTTAGCTGTTGGAATTTCCATACGCTTAATGTTGTTTGTTAATCTATTGGAAGAATTATAAGTATCCTGATTTCAAAGAAAATAATTACATAGAATAACTCATTTTAATTGGAAATTTCAAAAATATTCCACAATTTATTTACACTTTTTTGTGTTTATTTATATTAATTATGAAGATTACATGGCCTGATCCGGATTCCAGAATTTTCAGATCTTGATAGAAGAATATCTATAGGCTATACAAAAATTCAAAATAATTCACAAATATTTAAACTTGGTTCTGAACGTTCTTGTGGCAACTACTACAAAATGTTTCTGATCCAGTTATTATTTGTAGGAATGATCTGCAGCCCTTCACCAACTTCACCATCTCAAGTTTACTTTCAGTATGATATTAGAGGTACTTATTTTCTCAGGTTTTCCTTCTGTTGGCATAGTAATCTGTTGTAGATCTTCTCTACTCTCTGTATAGGTTGTAGTCCTAGTGAAGTATTTTTGCATTTCTCGTTGGAGAAATTGGAAGACATAGCAGCTTTCTTAAAGCCTCAGGTTTCATAGTTTCCTGTTTTATTTCAAAACTTTTATGAGCAGAAAGATACAATAATATGTTGATTATAACGTATCATAGAAAAGGTATCTGATATTTCTGATCAGAAAGTCTTGATTTGAAAAATAAAAGATTGTACAAGCAGGCCTCTTGAAATAATGAAACAAGCAAACAAGCAAAACAACAGGTTAAGTTTTAGAAAAGTCAAAATTATCATGAACATGGGCTTGAGATAAAATGCATGCTAGGAAAAAAATCAGCAATTTACTGAAGCAACGAAAGTTGAGCATTCTTTTTCACTGTAATCTACAGTTATGGTGCACTTTCCTTTCTTTGTATAAGGCAATGAGAGGCATTTAAGTGGAATTTGATGTGTGGTACCAAAAAACTTAAGTATTTTCAATACCAGCTTGAATTGTAGATAAAGATATATAAGACTTCTATGCAACAGTGATATCCGTCAAAGTTGTAACGAGCGTGTCAAATCAAAGCATCGATTGATATTCCCACAACCTCGTTAATTCAAGCTTTTCAAGTTTTCTGTACTTCCATGATTACAATATTTTACGAAAGTCGTTTTCGATTAAGATTTTAATACTGTATAAAATTAATATATTAAATAAAATATTACCACACATTTACATGAAGTATAATTGTACTGTTTCTGGCCTATTTTGTAGAATTGTTTTGGTGGTGCTGTGTGTTTATTTTGATCCCCTACTATGTGTACACTTCAAACTCATCTCATACCTTTGAAGGGACCGTCCATGCAGCGAACCAGTCATACATGCAGAACTTGGAGTATTTAGGGGGCATTGGGCTAGGACCCCCCTCACTGATGCCGATTGTTTTTTCAGTACCTAAAATATGTTAATTTTTGAAAGCACATGTAAGTTTAAAGGTAGCATTTGAAGCCCCAGATTGCGTGTAAGGACACCTAATTTTTAGCTAATACCAGCATGCCGGTATGAGCTATTGTGATCACGTGGCGTAACCTATCTATCTATCAATCTGTCCGTCTGTCTGTCTGTCTATCAGTCTGTCTGTCTGTCTGTCTATCAGTCTGTGTCTATCCATCTATCCATTCATCCATCCATCCATCTGTCCACAATTGTTCAAAATGCTCCTCCCCCCCCCCCACATGCTTTCATGGATTTGTTTGAAACTTGGACACGTTTCGTGGGTGGTGGGCCATTTGGGTTGTTCAGGAATTTTTGGTCCGAGGTCCCATGTGGGCCCTATGCCCCATTTTATGAAATTCTGCAAATTGCATACTCCTACAGATTCTCTTGTACAATGTTGATGATTTGTCATAATGATATTCGGTTAGTGGTACCTTCAGAGTGTTCAGGAATTTGGGATCCAAGGCCCAAGATGTGCCCTAGGGTCCATTTTGTGAAATATGGCAAAATGGTCAAACTGTCCTCCAGTTAATGTTAAAAACAGTTGACGGCCTGTCAAAATGATGCTTGTTTAGTGATCTGGAATGGTATTCTGGAGTTTTAGTCCAAGGTCTCATGTGGGCCCTATGTCCCATTTTATGAAAATCTGCAAAATGCTTCTTAAACAACAGATTCTCTTGTACAATGCTGATGATTTGTCATAATGATACTCGGTTAGTGGTACCTTCAGGGTGTACAGAAATTTTGGGTCCAAGGCCCAAGATGGGCTCTAGGATCCATTTTGTGAAATGTTGCAAAATGGTTAACCCCTTCCTCCAGTTAATGTTAAACAGAGTTGCGCGCCTGTCATAATGATGCTTTGTTAGTGATCTGTTTATGATCTTCTGGAAGTTATGGTTCAAGGTCCCATGTGTGCCCTATGGCCCTTTTTATGAAATTCTACAAATTGCATACTCCTACAGATTCTCTTGTACAATGTTGATGATTTGTCACAGTGATACTCTGTTAGTGGTACCTTCAGGATGTTCAGAATCCAAGGCACAAGATGGGCCATAGGGTCCATCTTGTGAAATATTGCAAAATGCTTAACCCTTTCTTCCAATTAATGTTAAAGAGAGTTGACAGCCTGTCAGTGTTGTTTGGTGAGTGATCTGAGGTGGGATTCACTCTCTTAAGGTGTTTTTACGAAAACAACTTACAAAATGAAGATAACAGGAAACATTTTTCGTGACATTCAGGAATCTGCCTTCAGGGTCTTCAAGATTTGGGGTCATAAGTCATTTGAGATAATTTAAAGTCATATGACACTAATAAAGACTAGAACCCAGGGGCACTTGGTTGAAGGTATGAGCTTCTGCACCATTGGTGCTCTATTTCCAAAAAGTTTCAAAGGGGAGTCCAGCGATCACAGAACAAACTGCATGCCCCCCCCCCTCAACTGCATGCCCCCTCCTCCCCATCGTGAAAGAAAGCCTTGCTAGGCCACTGCATACATGATGTTGTTAGGTTTGTTTATTAACACACATTTCAGTGGATTGTTCATTATACGCCTTCCGATTTCCCAGTTGTGCGCCCATAATTCTAAATGTGTAAATCATTGCAGGTCAACTAGGATAGGGCTACCAGAAGGCTCCTCCGATTGGGGTTGGGTGCTGAGACACTTTAGCTTCTGGATTTTGGCATTACCTGTTCATGAGCACACTATGTTATAATTCTGGAAGAAAAAGTTCAAACTGACTATTATTGAGGGGGAAGAGGGGATAAACTCCAGCGCCAAGGGCGGCCCGCGATTTGTTCTCAATACAGGGGGAATGACCCCATTTTCAAATAATTTACTGTGTGAAAAATCACAAGTTAATTAATGTGCGATTTCTCAAAATTGGGAGGACATGT
Source organism: Holothuria glaberrima (assembly GCA_009936505.3). Taxonomy (NCBI): domain Eukaryota; kingdom Metazoa; phylum Echinodermata; class Holothuroidea; order Aspidochirotida; family Holothuriidae; genus Holothuria; species Holothuria glaberrima. The sequence goes on from WURT03000018.1 coordinate 115,262, forward strand.
CCACTCGGGATCGCCGCCCATGCCCAGCCCCTCTCCCCAGCTTTGACGGCACTGTGCTGTTGTAATAATTGCTGTGTCAACCACCCTTGCAGTTACATGGAATCTGCATCAAAGATCGGATAAGCTTGACTTGGATTCACTTAAATTAACCCAACTTAATGAAACGAGCACTGTTGACTGCTGTAAATTATGGAGCGGAAATCATTATTTACAGAACATTAGCATGTTTTTTCGCAGAAAGGCGCCGTTTCGACCATTTCATGGGACTGAGAGTCTTACTTTTAGTGTGTATTGATGTATTTATAATTAATGTAGTAGGAGAGTATTAGTTTTCACTCTGGAAATGCCAAGTGAGGGTTCGTGGTTGGTTTGTGGGAGATTGCACCTCATGCCCTTCCCTCCTCAAAGTTATGCCAATGGGGCAGGCCCATAGCCGGACAAGTACTGAAGGGTCAATTTATAATTTTCTAGGGGCTAAATTTTCCCAAGGGCCTCACCCCTGTTCATCTTGGCCACGGGTTTACACTGGTGGCATGTGATTAGTTCTGTTGGAAAATATGTTGTCTTGAGGTTGTGAACACTGTGTGTTAGAAACACTTGCGGCAAAATCCGACTGGGACAGGTACGGGTTAAAAGGGCTTTCTTTCAGCATTGGGCTGAAACGGCCTTTTAACCGAAGGGACGGAGGCGGTGATCGCCATATCGCTTGAACCGCTTGTCCGGCCATGTGGGGAACTATTTGGAAATACTCGGTCTGCTGGTGCCTACTCGAGTATACTGGGGACTACGTGCTACGTTGGGCTACTGGGGGCTACAGGTGACAACTGAGACTACTTGGGATTACTGGGGACTACCGGGCCTACTAGGAACTTTTGGGGACTACCGGTAACTATTGAAGATAGAATGTCTAATGGAGTTTTTTGGGACTGCTTGGGCATACTCGAGATTTTTGGCCTACTTCGAACTACTTGGGACTACTAGGCCTACGGGAACTACACAGGACTACTGGCAAGTACTGGAGACTACGGCGGCCAAATTATATTCAAATTTTAAGGCATGGGCAGCGATAAAGGTAAAAAGGTGGGAAAAGTAAGTTTTTTGTAAGCTTGAAATTTTCTGCAACACTAAAGTTAGTTTAACCTTTTAGGGCCAGGAAGCCAATAAGCTCATTGAGGACCCTATATCAGAGTGAGTCGTGGATAAACGTCGGCGAGATTCGCCCTCTTTTTTTGACTAGTGCTCAGAGATTTACGAGGCAGGCTTGTACTAACCGCCCCCAGTCCTGCTCCCGGGAGGGACATATAACGTCCCCAAACGGACGTGAGTGTATCTCGAGTCTTTAGCCACTTTCACAAAGGCTGAGGGTGGGGTTCCTTCTCTCACCACTGCTCGACAGTTGAACTGAGCAAAGCGGACTACTTCCTGAATCGGACAACTCCTGAAACGGACAATCTGATACCCAATACCCCATTAAAATTCGCCAAATTAAGCCCGCTTAGTATCACTGTGAACAGCTATGCTGAAGAATCAAATAGACTCGCCAGAATATCCAAGTGATTACACCGGGATTTGATCCGAGGGCCTCTGGTAAGCAAGTCATTGCACTCGAACCACCGAGCCCATCTCCACCCAATAGACATATTACCTTAATAAAAACAATATGAAAGTTATACCTGTTCAAAAAAATATGCAGTTATTCCGTAAGTGGAGTGTTCAGTCTATGGTAGTAATAGATCATTGGAGTAATGAAACAAAGTATTCAACAAAAAATTGAAAAACTAAAGCCCTCGTTAGAAGAGTCCAACTTTGTTCTAATGATGAGTAAATGATTAATTACAGAATTAACATTCTAATCTAGGGATGAGAAACCTTTTTCTTCTGACGGGCTATTTTGATATTCATGATTGTTCATTCGCTGTCAGCAAATATCAAATTTGGTTCTGCGAAATGTTGAATTGAAGACGAGGAAAACACAAAGAGACAGACAGCATTCACGACTAGATGCCCTTATTTTGTACGTAGATGTCGATAAATCCTATCTCTCAGTTTCAAAGGGTGCCAGGATTAACATACAGTATCTGAGTAAATTTATACTGACAATACTTAGCCCGTCTTCCTGCCCTTAAGTATACATTTTTATGTATACAGTTGTACAAAGCATAATATGCATTATCTTAGTAAGTGCATTATCACGAGACTTATTGTTAGTATGCTTGTAATGCATTTTATTTATACTTAGAATGATGCACTTCATAGTGTTTTTGAAATATATACACATGACATTTTATTTATTGTCAGTCTGATGTAAGTTGAAATGATACGCGATTGCCGCCAATGTGACGTCATATTCAGCGCAGAGTTTCAGTGCTTGTCACTCAAGGGCGCATTGACAGTGCAGAAGTAGTCACATGCTCCGGGTGTAACCGACCATTGGGGTACTTCCTCCATGATGGTACTTACATGGTGTAACTAAAAAGCAAGCTGGTAGTCTCCGAGGCAATAGTCCTTATACATTGACATCAAAAGACGTATTAGATATGTGTTTCAAGGTGTTATCAACTTTCGTTATAATTATTGGTTAAAATATGTGTTTCAGTATGTCTACGCACGAAAATGTTTCCATTTGCAGGAATTTCTTTCGTGCGAGATAAAAATATAAACACGTACGTGAAAGTCCTTTTTCTGCAGTAAGTTCTTCTTTGTTTGTTCCACATTCAGGTGTGATTTTCAGTATCCAGCAATTATGTCGCTGCATTTATCACTTTCTAGGTTTCCATTGTCTTTGAAATTCGTTGTAAAGATCGTAACGTCCACATCAGAGAAAGGGGCGGTTAATTTCTGGGCATGCACTTACCCAAAGTTTTGCATAAATACCTGCAACAGTTGTGCAAATGATCACTTTCTGGGTTAACCAGCAGCAGAACAAATAGACGCAAGGTATTAATTTTGTGACCTTTTACTTACGACAGTCTCAAGAACATGAGTCAATATCCACGAAATTATAAAAAAACGGCTTACTACATATTGATTACTCTTAAAGCTTAATTAAAATCCCAAGACAAGTCTTCAAAAAACGATTGAATTGTATTCAGAATGTCTGTATAAATATTTGGCAATATTGAGGCTTCTTTTCTGAATTCATTTATAGTAACTTTGAAAGAGACGCTCGAAGGCTATTAACATGGACACTTCAGTAAATATTTAAGTAGGCTATGTTTACTAAATTTATAAAAAAATAGAAAACAATAGACTGCTGTAAGGACACGCACAATAACCAAAGGCAAAACTTATTTCAGACGAGCATTTCACCTCTTTCAAGAGACCTTCCACTTCGCAAAACATGATAATAAATTTATCAATAATACTTTATTGAAACCTTGAATAAAGTGTTTAGATGAAAACCTCCCTTTTCAGAGTGATGGTGATTTGATACAGAAGAGTTTGTCCGCCAATATATATCATTGCATTTGTACTTAACATACCCAAAGTTGGATGACATATCTTACTTCTAAGATTGTTGTCTTATCGAGTGAAGAAATTACTGGAAAAGAGGTTGAAGATAATTTAGAAGCTCTGCATTATATTTATTTATTTTAGATCGGAGTCAGTCATTTCTGTATCTATCTCACTCTTGATTGTCACCGACGACACAGGGAGCATTCCTTTCTGTATATAATCTAAATATTACTCAGAAATATCATAAGATTTACAATACATCCTCTCTAAATGCCAACATAATACAAATGAGTTGTCTTTTAAAAGCAACATGAGTTAGCGTATGGTAAATGGTAACAGGACTTAATTTTCTCTCTGAATTTATTTCTTGTTCTTTTCCTTGTATATTAGGGCTATGCCAATACTTGGGATTGATTTCAGTTTTCATGATCGAACAGTTAAAACAACTTTCGACCTATCATTCACAGTTCGATCTACCATATTTCGACCTACTGAATATTCAACACCCCACTTGGGCATTTACCATGGTAACAGGAGAGGAAACTGAGTGCGGCGGTATTTGTACTTTGGTCTACGTCAAAGCCCAAAAGTGTCACGATGGCCGACTGGTTTAGGCGGTCGCCTTGTATGCGACAGACCAGGGTTCGAGTTCTAGTCGTGACTTAATTTCTCTCTGAATTCATTTCTTCTGTTCTTTCCCTTGTTTATTAGGGCTATGCCAATACTTGGGATTGATTTCAACTTCTTGATCGAACACTTAACACCTGGGAAAATACCTAGAAAATAAGATACATTGTCAAAATTGGATCCAGACAATAGTTTCAAGTAAGCAAAACAATAAAGAAAAGGAAAATCTTACTTTTCTGTTCATTGCAAGAAATTCTCTTACCCGATATTTAAAAACAAGTTCATTGTTCTTCCTCTCCTTGGAAAAACTCTGGTCATCAACACGGTTATTTACCCTCTGTTTTACTTTTTGGGGCCGATTACCCCATGCCCGAGAGTGTCCTTAAGGAAATTCATAAGACAGTTTTCTCCCTTGTGTGGGGAAGCAGAAAGCCTGATCTAGTTTCACGTGATGTTATCGTTCTGCTACAGCTGTGTGGGGGTCTAGGTTTAGATAACTTGCGAGTTAAAATGAATACCCTACTAGTCACACTTTTATTTCGTATGCTTCTCGGTGACGATATACCGACTCATCTTATTACCTCTCGCTACTTTATTGCGAAACAATTACGAGTCTTTCATCCCGATATTTGGTCCAATTCCAGGCCAAATAGTAATATCTGTACACCTTCTTTGCCTCAGGCTTGTGATATTCTACGACAGTTATTTATGGTAGACAATAATTTTGTCATTTCATGTTAACGTACGAAGGATATTGTCAAACTTCTTCAACCAATTAATGTTACTATTTCTATCGTCCGAAAGAACCCAACGTTTCCATGGGATAAGATATGGAAACTTAATTGCTTTCAGTCCTGTTCTCTACAACAAGCTCAAGGACTTTCAATGGAGACTTGCTCATCAAGTCCTCTATACAGGCAAACGGATAAAGGATTGGGGCACAGGAGACGGTTTATGTCCTTTTGAGGGTTGTAAAGAAGTGGAAACATTAAATCATATCTTTTGGGATTGCCCAAAGGTGAAGCCTATTCTGACGTGGACTGCTAAAGTTTTCAGGGAGCTAGTAGGTACAAATCAATGTCTACTTCCTGATCTCCTTATGTTCGGTTTCCCTGATATAGTTTGTACAACGCCTGTTTTTCACAGAATTTGGTTTACTTTTTGTGTCGTTAAAGTCATATTGTGGAAATTAAGATACCTTCATATCTTTGAATCTGAAATTCAAGATGGAAGACAGCTTAAGTCAATAATTATTAAGACCATTAAGGACAGAGTCGAAGCGGACTATAGCCGATTTTCTAATGCCAAATTCCCAAAAATGTGGATGACGGGAAGATCTTTTGTTCGTTTGAGGGATGATCACCTATCATTCAACTTGTAATTATTTATTTTATAGGTAGGTATAGGCAGTAGGGACACAGCCACCAAGGCCGGGCAACGTAGGGTTTTGTGTATCATTCTCAAAACGAAAGTCGTGTGTTTATAGAGGCTACAGAAGTTGTTTGTGGAAATGAAGAGCATGTAAAAGTGAATTCTTTGTTTTTTCATTTCTTCATGTACATATTTTTTAATATTGTAAATAAATATTACCCTTCAAGGAATGATAATATTTAAAGATGACTGAAAGAAACAAAATAGTATATATATATATATACATATGTACACATATTCTATTATGTATGATGGAAATAAAGTTTCGTTCAAAATGTAATTAACCAATGAAAATAGTTTGTGAATAAACTTTAAAAAACGGAAAAACAAGTTCATTGACTATTTAAGATCTTCGGAAATTCCCGTATGTAACGTTTATGTGAGCTGAGTCAAGACAAAATTCATCCTGTTACCTATTTCTTGGATTTGGTCACAATATCCTAGTAACATACATCCATAGAAATTAAAGTAAGGGAGAACGCCGACACACTGCATCCCTGAGTGTTTAATCAGTAACGCCACGAAGAAGGTGAGGGAGCTCCCGCTGTATAGCAAAAAGCTAAATAATATTAGTGTGTCTCCGTACGTACAGTGTGCATTTAACTACAGAAGAAATGGGTCATTGACTCATTTTATCCGTTTTCAAGGACTGGGACTATTTTCACATCAGAGATAAGCCATAGAGCCTTAAGTGTTTTGTTATATACTCCTTACTTAAAAAATCGTAGTTTCTCCGTCTATAAAAGGGACTAAAGCAAGGACGTGATGTTTCCATTACGCGCCGTTGCTTTGTTACAATACAGAGAGCCATTTGAGCGGCTTCAGTTCGGATCGCCTGGCGTCATTCTCCATTACTTGAATTTCTATAGATACACCTCATTGCAGTATCGTTTATCGTAAGTATCAGGTAGGAAAGCCTCCATATGGTGCTCACAAGTTTGACGGAGATCGATCATATAATACAGTATCAATACATTTAAACAGACTCGGAATAACGTTTTACAAAAGTGCACATGGAATCAAACAATCCCGAATATGTCAGATGGACTTCTAACGGTTGAGTTCTATTTCTTCAGTTCAGATCCCAACATTTAGCCAACTGAGACAAGTAGCTGTAAGAAAACAAAGAAGTATTTTTGTTAGGAATCACATTCACCACTAATTAATCGAAGTGCATTACCGTAAAGATGTACCAGTTCCAAATACCAAAGAAGTGAGTAACTGCAATTTTCATGAGTTCGGGTATGGTCTAGTTCCTCTGAGTTTATCAAGAGGTGTAGCATGAAAGCTTTCTCAGAAACAAAACAAAAGTGTTTATAGCTTCGCCAAATGAAACCGACGTTTGCTTTAGAGCATCGTCATAGTATGTTCAGTTGTACTATTCTTGACATGCCAAGATGATCCCATAGAACTGACGGTCATAAGAGTTGGCAATGAATAGGGAAAGTCTGGCAATGAATAGGGAGGATATGCCCTTCACTACC
>WURT03000018.1:129637-159365 GCA_009936505.3 Holothuria glaberrima
TTGACAACCCACTCAGGCAAACTGTTCCACTCATTGACCACCCTATGAGAGAAGCTGAACTTCCTAATGTCAAGCCGGGAGAAACATTTCACCAATTTCTTACAATGGCCTCAAACACCCGAATTAGCACAGACCTTTAGGTAGTCAGAATTAGACAAAGAATTCTTACCAGAAAGAAATTTGAAGACTTGCAGCATATCCCCTCTAATCCTCCCTAATTCAAGAGTAGTAAGTCCCAAGCATTTGAGCCTATCATGATAAGGTAGATTACGCACTTTGGGAATAAGACGAGTGGCCCTCCTCTGGACCTGCTCTAAAAGAAACTTGTCTTTTCATAAAAGGGACTGCAGGCCTGTACAGCATAATCAAGGTGTGGCCTAACCAACTGCTTATAAAGATTCAACACTATATCTTTACTGAAATTCCTCTTGATCATACCAAGCACCCTATTTGCCCTAGCAGCAGCAGCTGCACACTGCTTAGAAGGCCTTATATCACTAGTAATAACAGCACCTAGGTCTTTTTCGAAAGGCACAGTCAGTAAGGAGAAGCTAACATGTTGAAAGCTCAGCTGCCACAGCATTTTAAGAAGTTCCCTACAGATGGCCGTGGACTACACCAACTTGCAAAAGAAATGTTGGCTGCCTTTGTACAGTACTCAAAAGTAGTTTGTAAAATTAAACAGGCAAACTGCAGTTCCACATTGTTTCTGAGACACAGCGTAGAGTGCATGTATGAGGATGAGAGTGAGAACAGACGAACTGCCATTCCTTTTTGATCACGTCCTTTGCATAGTACGTACTGTAGACAATGTAGGACAGAAGAATACAACGAACAATCAGAATATTTCTCTTTATTGTCAACCATTCATAAAACTTTTGGAATGTGTAGGTAGAAACTGGAAAGTCCCTTGTGCTAATACAGTAATTCTTTCACCAGAAACAGTTAAACCATTTGCGGGAATACTGTACTGTCGTTGACAAAATCTTGTGTTTGATTTGGAAAATGTGCAAAGACTGATTCCAGAACAAAATATTTTCCTTACCATGGACAAACCTTGTTTTTAATTGGAAATGGAAGTAACCAGTGCTTAAATTACATAATAATTATTGGGAAAAAATGCAATTTATTTTTTTCAGTATGGACAAAACTTTCTCTTAATGTGAAATAAATGATGCTTATGATCTTTTACCTTGGACAAAACTTTGTTTTCCAATGGGGAACATGTAAAGTGGCTGGTACTTATAAGTTTTCTTCAGTCATTCTCTCAATTTATGAACTTTACGGTTAGAATTGTGTATGGTTCAATTTAACAGCAAGCTGTCTTAATGTCTTTGATTTTTGTGCATCTTAGACATTTAATGACTCCGTGATGTTTTACATGTGTCTAAGATTGCAAAAAACCTGCAAGCATCAGAAGACATTTGAATATGTTTAAGGATCATAGAAAGTTTAGACACATTAGAGATTATGCAGGCTATACACTGTAGTATTACTGTACATGCACAGAGAATAATTAATCTGGTATCGCATCACATTTTACTACACAAAATGGACAAATTGCTAAGCAAAATGTAATATATACTGTGTACTGTGTAGCAGATTTTGTATATGTACATACAAGAGGGTATTTAGTGGTTTCTTGATAAAGAAACCCAACAGCCTAAAAGCTGCTATGCAAATTTTGAACACTAAGTTATTCTCTGCATGAATAGTAGGCATATCATTTTTGATGTAGAACACACCATCTGTTGCAACTTTTGTCATTATTTCATTCATGATATTTTGAACAACTTTTTATGGAAATTAATCTTAAAACAAACTCGCCCTACAAATTTTGAAGTTAATAAATTTTACTGTACTGTGCAATAGCAAATTCAATTTCAATTTTCAGGTTTGTCATGTAGTGGTATATACTGTAACTTTAGTCAGTACAAACAGCACCTCAACCAACAGGGACTTTTAAAATACATTAATAGTAGCAAAGGGATCCTGTTGCAAAGGGAGTCAGGGGACCTATTGCACATTTGTAATGGAATCCAAATCAATAGGACTACAGCCTTTATGAGATATTAGTAGGTCCCATTGCAAGGAGACAAGCTGGGTTCACTTACAGTAAGATTCCTGTGCAATGGGACCTTATGGGATCCTATTACTGACCAGTCACAATGGACTTGAGCCCGCCATGCATCCATTGCATGAAGTAGACAGTATGTTGTGAATACACTCTTAATTCCTACATTAAGGATCAAGCCTTTCCTAAGTGGGAATGTAACAAGTTCCTGTAGATAGTTAGTTTGTTAGTTAATTAAGGTCTCACGGCTCAGTTTGTAATAATTGGTTTAAGTCAGGCTGACCACGGCTTTTTCCAGTTCTGGTTCACTGGCTATTTGTTTTTCCTACTCCATTGCTACTCCAACAAGTTCCTGTAGGATCCATAGAAGAGGTATGCTGGGAATTTTTTAGAGGCTGCATACCCATCCTGCATTTTTATTAACAAAAAACTAGAAAAGATGAGTACAAAAAGTTAGCTCCATGTGAACACCGCGCTGGTTCGACGTTGGGCCAATATCGGAATTCCACCGTTGGGTGGTACATGTTGGTACAACGTTGGGCAAATGCCTTTCTACCAACGGTTGAACAGCTTACGTTGCCCCAGTGTTGGTCCAATGACCATTAGCCGACCGCTACCAGTGCCAACTGTCGCCAACCATATGGCAATGTTGGCCCAGCGTAAGTGTGCTATCTGGGCTATTATACAGGTCCTTCTAGCTCAAAATCTCTACGGTCATGGTAGACAAATTTGAAATCGTTGTGAAAGGCCTTTTCGTCAACATTCATACGAGGGGTAGCGTGTGCCCGATGAAAACTTCTACAAGGGTCCAGGGCCACAAAACGGACCCAAATTAGTGTGTAAGTCAAAGGAGGAATAATTTGTGGTGTGCTTCCTAAAGAGAATGTTTCTGAAAAAATAAAAATTTGCAAGTTTTGTAAATTAAAGGTAATAATGAGTGATCCTGTGTAGGTAATACCATGTATGCATATTTAAGCCTCAATTCACGCTTGAGTAGCTTTTTTGAGCCAAATTCCCGTTTTTCGTAATTTTGCTGTATTAGGGGGTAGGGGTATAGCATTTTTAGTCCGGGAGATTCCCCCTTTTGGGAGAAAATCATTTCCCCCAAAAAAGGAGAAAAATATGACAGCGATTTTGCAATTATACCCATAATGCCACACAATACAAAACAATACAATACAAAACAATCTTTTCAAACCCCTCTGGAAAATTCGTACGTGCGAAGGGAAGTTTGAAAACTGCATATACATGTGACTGATTACGTTACCTACACCTTTTCCATGCGACAAAATGTAGTCCACCGTGCACCTTTTGAAAAAATCTCAAAAAAGGCAATGTGACCTTTGTGAAAGCCTTGTTAATAGACGTTGTGCAGCCGTCTGTTACTGCATACACATTTAGTGTACATAGCGATAGCTGAACACGTACACTGTTCAATGCACACTCTTTAACGTAAAGACGTTCTCTTTACAGCTCTAACTTTTTAGCAAGAGTTACCGGCTACAGTTCTTAAGAGATACATAAGAGCTATGCAACTTGTTTAGGAATTATCACACAACTTCCCACTGTCAGGCACTACCAACGCAGCTGTTCGTGAAAAGCCAACACACAAACTATACGCAGCCATGTTTGTTCGCTCTACCTACACTGCAACCCGACACCCCACATGTGCGCATGCGAAACGACTGTCATGAAAGCAAGGTTTGTTTGTTCATGATGCCTTATGAATAAAAGTTCCCCTGTTTCTGGTAAAAATCTCCCGGACTGTTAGTGAATATTCTGTGTAGTTTTCAGCTTGAGTAAGCTATATTGAAACATCTGATGACTTTATGGGCCTTGCGTGTCTCTCGTTAAGAGATTACAGGACCTTATTTGCGAATTAATTCACTGGTAACATGTATTGTGTGGACGAACGTGTTGCTGCATTTGTGATCTCACTTAACATGTATGGTTATCCTCAGAACAAAGGATGCAGGCCTTAACTGAATTGTATGTACCATTTATTTGTCATTACCTCATTTTTCTTCTTTGCTGGAACCAGATCTACTGTTAAATGTTCAACGGCTTGTTCATTGGCCATTTTTCAATAGACAAATGGGTAGTCTGTACCCAACTTAGGCTGCAGTCATGCAGAAGCCAGGTGATTTCTGACAGTATTTTAAAGCATGAAAACTCCTCTCTTAATGATGCTGTTTGCAAAAATAGTACATAAAATGAAGTTGTTCTTTTCAGGAAGAACATATAAAAAAGGAGTAAACACATTCTTCTATGTTACCAGTTTTATTTGCAGGGTTTTGTCACTTTTGTGGCCAATAATGATGCCAGCCCAAACTGTAACATTGTAACAGTATACACTGTGTACTTTAAAAGTGAAGGGAGGGGATAGAAATTGCAATGTAACTGTATCATACAGTTTTTATTTCATCAAAGTACCATTCAAGGGACTCAATGGTGCAACTGAGATCTTTTTTTTGGAACATTTTACATTAAAGTGTGCACATTCGGATGCATTGGAACCATGTTTTTGCTTTGGTAAGTGCCAAAGAGAATTTGGTAGGCCAGAATTAGTAGAACAGAATTAACAGAAGTACTTTTAATTCTTCCCCAAATAAGTGTTTTGAGTCCCTTAGTATTATCTGAATGCCCGTTGCACCTTTTGGCTGTTTTTAAATGATAATTGGTCTACAAAAATCCCTTCATCTAAACTGATGTGATGATATTTTTTATGTTTATAATGTAAAGCTAACTTTTGTACTATTTTGTTTTGGGTTGATAGCCTTGTGTAGGATTTTGTGGTCCCTGTGGAGTAGCTGCAGGTACTTACAAATCTTCAAAAAAGAGCAACAACTTTATGAATTCAAGGGAATTAACTCACACTTAAATGCAAAGTCATTGTCATTGATTCCAAGGGCATTAAAGCCCTTAACCGTAAGCAGGTCTGTTAACACTAATAAAATATGCAATCAGTGATAGGACAGAAGAGCCCAAAGAGATGTAATTTGCCTTACAATTTGACAAAAGAGTACTTTACTATGATTTTTGTATCTCAAAGGGGAATAGAGTAGTAAATCTGTTTATAAATCTTAACTGAACTTGTGGAAGAATGAAATAAGGCTTGAAATGACTTAAAACAGAAGGACGTTTAGCATACAAGTGCCCGCAAATGAGGTATAGTAGACCCACAGTTGGAGTAATATCGGGTTTGTATACAACATTCCCATATAGTTTTGAGCCATGGATGGGGTGTCAAATAAAGAAAGGGTTTTAACACATGGTCAGGAAGACTGCAGGAGTCAACTAGTAGAAATAGAGGGCTGAAGCCTAACTTTGTCATTTCCTTTAGGTAGCACACCAGTAATTCAAGGGGACTCCCAGCGGAGGAGGTTACCCTACGAATTTACCACCCTAGAAAAACTTTTTGGGGGACAGTTTAGACAATGTTAATGAAGAGATGTGTTCAATTTGTGATGTGTATGTGGTAGAAAAGTAGGTGAAGTACTCATTCTGCAAAAATAAAGAAAATTGAAGGTTTTTCAGGCACTTTTTTGCAATATATCTTTCCGCTATGCAAAACGGCATTTGAACGAGTAAAAAAGAAAAAAACAGGAACCACCACTCTGTTATACAGGCCCTTCTTGCTCAAAATCTCTAGGGTAATGGTACACAAATTTGAAATCGTTGTGAAAGGCCTTTTCGTCAGCATTCATATGAAGGGTAGCGTGTGCCCGTTGAAAACTTCTACAAGGGTCCAGGAGCCACAGATGGACCCAAATTAGTGTGTAAGTCAATGGAGGAATAGTTGGTGGTGTGCTACCTGAGGACCCACTAACCTGGGCTCTTGCCAAACAGTGCTGTAAAGCTGTCTTGTAGTATCCTATAGTCACAACCTTTCAATATTTTGCTCCCCTCACAGGTTGAGCACTCTACCATGGACTGGTTTACATTGTCACGTATATATATGTATATATATATATATATATATATATATATATATAAGCACATGAAATCTGCTTTGTATGAACTTGTTTACATAGCTGGTATCGTTCAGTTTCATATTAGTCGCCATGTTCATGAACCGTTTTATGCTATTCTGCTGATTTTCAGCCATTGCTATGAAACTAAACACATATCCAACTTACCACTGAACAGCCAGTCGTTGGTTTAAATGAGTTCATTTCAGATATGACTGAGGGCCAGCCAGTTTGTCCGAACGACACATCGTGGTGTTCATCAGCTGCCACGGAGGGGAGCTGCTCAGCAATATCTGTAGGTGTACTGAGTCCCTAGTGCTACCAGAATAACATACTGCTGAGGGTAACCCATGAAGAAGAACAAGCTTTGTTCAGAGGTCATGCCTTGGTGATCCTTCCATCCTTGTTCTGTGGCAGTTGACACGTTATACTTTTTCACAACGCAAAGATCACTAACACATTTGCGCCATTCACCAAAGTCTACCGGTTTCTGCCATAAGGGCGTTCAACGACCGGTTGCTGTGGGTGGTCCTTAGGTGGCCTCTGGCGACGTCGGCCCACTAATCCTCCAGCAAGTGGTAAAGACAGGTTCTGTTTTCAACATTGAAATTGTACCTCTATCTGGACAGCTTTTCATGCCTATCTTTTTGCCAAATCTTTGACAAGTTGTCAGAGTCTGTAATCAAACATGGCATTCTCAGTTTTATCCCAAAGGTCACGGACAGACTTCTTGTCACACTTACGACAAGAAGTAATGCATTTTTGGCAGATATAGCATTCAATTGGCCATTTTCTACTTCTATGTCAAAGGAAACAGACATATTTCAAGAGAATGATGAGTTAACAAGGAATTTAGGACACCATTAAGAAATTAGAGCTTGTTTAATCATTCCAGATGTGCGTCACCTGTCCTGTACACAATCTGGTGTTTAAAAACGGAGGCAGTGTCAAAGGCAGAAATGCAGAGGTACAGGACGGTGATACTTCCCTACATCATTGCGAAAAGGAGATTCCCGACACGTCTCTTTAGTTTTAAACAAATAATTTTTCTGAAATACAATTGTTTGTAATCTAATGGATTCATCACCTTCTCTTCAATGTGAGCTTGTCACCATACATTCTAAATGATACTTCCATATAAAAAGTTAGATGAGCAGTTTATAGGCTTCTTCAGTGTTTACAAAACACTTAAGACACCAAGATATTAACAATGCAGTCAATAATGGTTTCTTGTTCGAAAGTGTGTACATTTTCTCTGTTTTATAGCAGTGTTCGAATTAAGATACGCGATTGCACTGTTGACGGTGTAACAAACATAGCCCCTAGTAACCTCCGCCGTGACTTACAAAGATCGACACGAAATATACCACAAAAGATCTGACTTGAAGTCCTGTACTGTGACCATGATGCATTGAACTCATCTGTGGTTCTGCACCACGGTAACACGATGATGTCGACAAAATGACAAATGATGAGACGACGTGACGTAAGATGGTTCAATCTGAAAAGGATCGATACATTCAATACCCTTAAGTTATGAATACAGGTACAACAATCAATAATAAATCTTTAAGAAGCAAATGACAGCTAGCTCACAGCCCTTATCACATGCAACTTAACTAATGATACACTATACTGCTTTAAGTTTAAGCTAAATTGTCAGAGACTGCGACTCTTAATTATACCCATCATTGCTAAGGCATTACACTATCACTTAACACAATAACAGATGAATTCTCAAGAATCATAGACGAATCCTCTTCTCAACTACAGTACTGATTGTATCCAGACACCTAATGCCCTCCAAACAACGTTATCCACAACACATGTGGCTTATATGCAATGCCGCATTACCTTGCCCTTTATTATGAACCACATGGCACCCTACCATAGGTAAACAATGAACATTTTAACAGCTGAGGCCATGCTACAACAGGACTCATATCTTGGTTAAAACAACCCTCAAATCAGTTTTTGTAACTAAAGTAACTAGCCAACATCCATACATTATTGCGCTAAAATGCTTTAACCAAAGACTGATAATACATAAAACATGTGTCAAAGTTTCATTCTTTAAGTAATATGCAAAATTTACGACGTTGGGTCTCTCAAAGGAGGCAAAGGGGTGACGTGACTTGAGACAAGTGAAGAATTCTGCTGCACGTAGAGAAACCTAGTACCAACTTCCTGTAATCGTGTCTGTCACTCAGTGTTACTTTGAAACCAAGACTAGGCCATGCTTGAGACGTCTCCTTAGGTTTACTTTGTTAAGACAGCATAGCAGCCAAAGCACTCTAAGGAAAAAGTATCGTACGGGAATAAAATGTAAGAAAAGTTTTTGAAAATATTAATGGGGCTTAGATAGAGTATTTTACACATCGATTGAAACTATTTTATGAGAAGAATGCCATCTAGAAAATTTTGTATGACATCCAGTTTTACGCGTCAATTGGCTACCCTTAGACTGAAACACCTACACACTAATGTGTACTAGTCTAGTAAACTATCATGAATTAAAATATGATAGGACTCGGAGAGATCATAAGCGTCGATTCTGGACAACATTTGCTAATTATCATCGATTTTGAAAGATACTAAAATAAATGCTGGTAACCTTGCCTTTTTGTTAGCCTACAATCAGGTTTATAGGGTGAATAATTTGAAATGTTTTTCTCTCTTTAAGAGAGAGATTTCGGTCCTCAGCTGATGGCACATGATGAGCGTGATTTTGCAGATCGTCAACTATTGAAATTGGTTGAATAGCAGATGGGGCTTTCATTCATAAAAAAAGTGACTGCAAGTCAAAATGCCATTCTAAGTGGTTGGGGAAATTTTTGCTGAGGAAAATAGACCTCGTACAAATAGTCATCAATTGGTGAGGTAAAATTGGGCACAAATTAACACTGATATTAACGATAAAACTGAAATTTGGCCTTAACATTAGTACTAACCGTGCATGTATCCTACAGATGGTACGTGTAAACGTAAGTGGTCCTATCAGCGATAGTCAACGAACTCCTGCTTATAAATTAAGTTGACCTTTTCGTTTTTTGAAAATCCCTCCTTTACAAACTGGAAATCTCTCCGATTTTTCTTTCATGGAGGAGGGAATTCTCTCCTTAGTTCTTAAGCCTAGCGCTAACACTGTTTGTTAGCACAAATGCTACAATATAAATTTTGAATTCTGATTATGTTTTCACAGGAACTTTACAACATCCCAAAATAAACAGTACGGAAACTGTTTCACGTTTAACATAACTCAACAACAACAAAAAAGCGGAAAAGTTACAAAAGTTGGATCAGACTACGGTATGCCATTCTGTTTACTCTCGAATTCTAGGCAGGGGAATGCGTTTAAAGTAATGAATTTGAAAAATCGTCAGAGTAACTCTGATGTAACTGTAATTTTGGTTAGGTATTTCAACAGGTTTTTCGCGATATATCGCATTATAGAGTTAAACATGCAACATGTAAGATCCGATAGTCAGATGGGGCTTATATCAGGGTAAGGGTAACTCACTGTTAGATGCGCTTGAAGAGAGGGAGTAGCGTAACGTAAGAGTTCAGGGGCGGTCGCCCCCACTTGTACTCCTGGGAGGGTCTGTCGGTACATTTGCTGATCTTATCTGTACATCCACTGACTGTGGAACTCAATAGGCATATCGTATATTGTTTATACTCAGAAAGTATTCCACATGGCTCTTTATCAGGTACGTAGGCAGTAAGTTCTGTAAAAATTCTTTCATTAACGTCCAAAAATTTTCGCCCTTTCATCCTCAGTTCTATCTAGCTGTAACGCCCCCCCCCCATTTCCAACATACTATATTCATTCAACGTTAAAGGTTCCACAAAAATTGTAGTCGTGATTCAATAGAAACACGAAAATGAAACTTTGCGAAATTCTAACCTCTTCCCCTATCTTTTGGAAGATTCTTCAACCTGATCAATGTGGCAAATATATGTTGAAAAGAAAAAGATTTTTTAGTTTCGTCTGGGAGCCTAAATGGGTAAGATGAATTATGTACTCCAGGAAGAAGGCCATGTTGTCGCACCATCAAATTTATTGGTTTGCTCTTAAGAAGAGCAGATTTTTTAATGAAAACCCAAACTTTTTCAACATTTTCTAATGAAAACAAAATATGAAATCTTTTTCAATATAATCCGAACTCGCACGCCTTATATCTTGCGATCGGCATCATCTTGCGATCGGCAACCTATTGCATCCGTCGGTGATTAAGTAGCTAGTCCCAAGTCAGGACGCTTGGCCCCCAAGTCGGTAAATTCAAGCACCATCCCTGCCTGGCAAGATTTTGCATCTGGCCCTCCTCCTCTTAGACTCCTCACCAGGACAACAAGCGCTCCAAGATAAATAATCTGCGTTTAATCTTTACCCTATATTCACCTTTCCAGTCTCAACGATTTTGCCTTGCATATTATCTATGTTGATCATGTTGATTTCTAAAATTGTTATCCTTATTTATCAGTTGTGTAGTGTAGCATGATATATTCGGCATTTTCTACGGTAAAACGTGCATGCAAGCTTTGTGCTAGAGAACTCTGTCAGCCAAAAAATGAGAGTGGACAAGTTTTGCCAAATGATCCGTATAGGTTTCTATTTTCATAAGAAATGCATGCTTTTCCAAACGTATGGGTTGTCTTTTATTCACGTCTTAATTAAGAATCATAAGATCGTCGGAAATCGTTGGGAGGATTGGAGCTGCCTGATCGAGAGGGCGGTTTTTGCCCTTTAAATACTTGCAACTTTAAAGGAGCTGTCTGCAAGCTATGAGTAGTACATTCCCATGCTGAGTCTTTGCACCGTAATTACTACTCCTTCCTTTTTCAGGTTACGATTGAGAAAAATGTTATCCGTTACCTGTGCTATGACGCTGTTTACATGTGTACCCTTAATCATCCTATTTGAGATGCCTACAATTTACAGTGTTTTTACCTGAATTATGTAGTGTGCAATATTTTAATTAACTTTCGGGACTTCGTAAAGTGGATTTATTCAACACTAATTTGTGCAAAACATGCAATGAACTCTAAGGTTGATATTTTAATTACTTTCAATATGTACATACGCAATGTTCCTTTCATGCCCAATTGCAATAACCGAGAGGAGTTTTGTAAAAACGTTAGCACGACATTATTGCGAAAAGAATAAAGTGTCAGTTGTGTGAAGTTTGGCATGGAACGATTTGTAATAGAGAACTTTAAATGAATACAATTCCATCTTCTATAGTAAAGACACCTCAGCCTATGTAGAAATACAGTTTCCACGTCTTTCTCCATCATAACAAACTTTGTTCACTAATGGATTAGGGCATCGTTCCTGAACTCGTGGGTTGCGCCAAAGTATCAAAATTTGTTTAATCTTTATATCTGCCGTACTGTTTAAATAAACCTTACCTTACCCTAGACGATAAGGTTTTTAGTATGCGGTGTATAGTGCTTAAGCTTGTCTCTTACATATTCCATCATCAATATATGTCAAATTTCAGGCGATTGGGAAAAACGTTCTAGGATAATTGAAACCATCAGTGATAGGACTCGTGTTCAAAAGGATAGAGATACCCTACATCAGGAAGAACAATCCCGTGTCTAAATGCCGTGAGGGTCAACACTTCTCAAAAGTGTGTGTGTTTGTGTAGGTGGGCACATATCCTTGACGGAAGCAATTCAAGTGCAAATCGCAAAGCCCAAGAAATAGGAGATCAGGGCCACTTAAAGGCTCCAGAAAAAATGGATTTCAGAAGATCTGAGGCATGTTTCTACCATTTCAAGCTTTCCAATTAAATTAGCTAATTTGTAAGCTGTGGAATCAAACATGTACCTGTTATAGTCGTTTGGGATCTGTAAAAAGTGGTGGCCGTGGGGTCACGTCCCCCGTCCTCCACCTGTTGATGACCATGCCCAATGCTGGCGACAATATGTTTGCTACACGCAAGGTTTAGGAAGGTTGTTTTTTATTTCTTTACATTCTGTTGATTTCTAAGAACAATAATACGTTACAGACAAAGTCTCCTTTTATGTGGCGGTAAAGTTGCCTCGATGAAATTAAATTAGTGTATAAATTATTAAAAAACCTTGGGCTTGTTGCAGTTTAAAACTGGGGAATATTTTGGACTGTATTCTCTTAAGGTAAATAACTGTAAATTTAGAGATTATTTAAACAGTGTGAACTTGAGATACTCCAATTTCTTCGTGATGTAAATGTAACAATTTTCGCAATATTTTATTGTTTAACAGGACTTCACTTGACATTACTTATTGACGTAATACAGTACATTGGTCTTTTTACTGAAGAATCGGGAGTTCGTTTAGCGATCCACCCGCAAAATACATTGCCGCATCCGGAGGACGTCGGGATCTCGGTAACTCCAGGATTTTCTACCTCAATCGGGTTGCGCCAGGTAAGCGCTTTACCAAATTACCCCTTTTCAAAATACCCTTAAAAGTACCTTTGTTTTTGGTTGAAAGTTGCGGATGTGGTTTCAAAGAGGGAACTTTCAGCTCCGCATCGCTATTAATCGCTAATACCGGGGATTAGGGGCTAGAAACAACCAAGTATTATGTACCTGTCATCGAAACTTCTATCGAAATTCCATAGGTATCGGATATTACTAGACATAATAGGCTTTTCTTTTACCTTTGTCGATACAATGTTTACCTTAAGCGGGGGACTCCATTAGCTCGGACAGCAAGCCTTATCGGCAATAAACAAAATATCACCAGATAACCGCATCAGATTGGTGTTTAAACTATAGTACCTTGCTAATTGTACTATAATTTTTAAAACGGTACTTATGTAGCGCAAATACTACAAACATAAACAAGTGCGCTTCACAGATAAAAGTACAAAATAATAGATATGTTAAACAAGATAAAGGAGAAACTGTTAAAAATATAAGAAAAAAAAGATGAGTTCTAAGTTTACTCTTAGAAGAATTGAAGTTTGCAGTATGTCCGATGTCAGATGACAAGAAATTCTTTAGATAAGGAGCTGCATAACCGTAAGTTCTAGTGACGATATTTGAAGTACTGTATTGACTTTTTTGGCTTTAAGAAGAAACTTGGAAGAGGAGCGTAATGTGCGTGACGAAGAATAAACGAAGATCAAGTCACTGAGATAAAATGGTAAAAGAAAGTACATAAATTTAAAAGTTAGGCTCAAAATCCTAAAAATAATTCGTTAAAAAACAGGAAGCCAATTCAAATTATGTAGGCGAAATGTGGACTATTTTGAAGAACTCGCTACAAGTCGTGCAGCTGCGTTTAAAACTTTTTGAAGTTTGGCAAAGAGATATGATGGTAATTTAAAATACACGGCATTACAGTAGTTTAAGTCAGATGTCACTAAAGCATAAACAAGAAAAATATCGGTAGTATCATCTTAATACTTACGAATATACCAGAGATTATGAATGTTAAACAAAGCTTTTTGCAGATATTTGCCATATACAAGTCAAGTGAGAGATTCTTGAAAAAAGAACACCCAGGTTACGGACATGCACGTATACACACAGTACGTTTAACAGCTGTACCAATCTGAACAGTGATCCAAGGGAGTTTTAGTTTACGTTTGGAGCCAATGACTATAAGTTTAGTCTTAGCATCATTCAATTATAGATTTTTTTGTTAGAAACCAATGACGCGCATGGACGACACAATTCTATATAGCAGAGATTGCATCAAATTTGGCATTATCATCACTGGGGCTAAAGGCAAGAAGAAACTGACCATCATCAGCACAACCCTGACAACTACAGAGGTGTTTGTACTGCACATTATAAAGTTGGGATAATTAGGTAATAAAGAGCAGAGGCCCAGTACAATTGCCCTGTGAAGCAACTTGTGTAAAAAAAAGAAATCTTTGGAAAACATTCCGTTTATCGGAACTTTTGACGATCGTTACAAAGGTACTCCTGAGACCACTTTAAGACCAACTAACACGATTACCAAGATTATCAACATTATTGGTGTATTTGATTATCTGATTATTTAAAAATTAAATTAGCCAAGTTCTATGGAAATTATTTTGATCTTAGTTTCTATAAGAATTCTTATGTGGTTTTAAAAACCAAAAGTACAAATTCATTTTGTTGGTATATGCTTTGGGGATGACAAGACCATACTGCCTTTACTATGTGCGATATTATTGCTCAAAATTTCTCCAAACCGCACCTCATTTTGTGTTCTAATTTCGCATTTATGATATGCGTTACATCACTTCTGGCTAGTCGAATGCGACAATTTATTCATTTAAATATTTTGAGGGGTCGTGGTACCTCTTTGGTCATTTATAATCTCCAGCAGGGTTTGGAAACTACAAATAAATGTTTCCATTGTTTAAACGTGTACTTTTCAATTTATTTTCGCAATGCAGGTTGAATTGAAGAGGTTGGGTGGTCGATACGGCGACTGTACCGATGAAAAAACAAAGAACCATTTGACCAGCGACAAATACGATTACAGTATCATTTCGTGCCAGAAGAAATGTCTGCTAGACAATATGAAGGAGAGGTGTGGCTGCGTAAATAACATTTATGACGATTACGCCAACATACCAAACTGTAACGACAAAGGCCTTGAAGAAAGCCAGGGTAAAGATGTTTTAGATCAAGTTCAACAGTTATTCCTGATGAAACTGTATCATTTATAAGAACATTAAGATGTAATGTATAGTACACAACTCAAAAGTTATCGAAAATTCATAGGCAGAAAAGGTACAAGCACCCAGCCAATGACACAGATTATTACAGATTATGGAGAAGCTGTTTTAATAAAACAAAGTCATAAGAGTATGCGACTTATACATTGAAAATACAATAACTGATGAACACGCTCTGACACCAAGTTGCCCACATGGGGCTCGTATCAGTAAATATCTGGATGCCCGACGGTAGCCTTGTAAGCACCGCATAGGGAACCTCACCCATTGTAAATACAGGGCTATTTGGGCTCCTTAATACTCATTCGGATGCCTTTGAAGTACCCATCATGCACACAATTGTCAAGGAGACCTGACGTGGGCAAACAATGTGACAAGAGGTTAATATTTTAATTAAGTTAATATTTATTAAGTTCTCAAAATAGAAACATTGCTATTTTACTTCACTTTCCTTTTTTTTTAACCTTCTTCTTGGTTCCATGAGTAACAATCAGTTCTAGTAGCCGAGTGGAGTGTTCAGGGCCGTAGAGTGAGCGAAATCCCCATGGGACAGTTCATGACACCATCTAAGCGGAGCATCAATTGGCTTGCCTATAGATAGTTGACATACTGTCGGACCCTTCCTTTGCTGTCTTTGCATGGGTGCCAGCCTGGGGGAAGGTACTGAGAGGAGCGTTAAGTTCAAGGCCTGGCCTAGGTGCAATGTTGTCTTATCTTTGGCTTTGAAGTGGTTATATCTTTTCCAATTTTCATTATTTGGTAGTATGTTTCCTCTTATATGGCTGGGCGCAAGGCAAGCGGTGCTGTTAAAGTGAAGGGGACGACACTCTATACTCTTTATCTATGTGAAGTAGCTTTGATGCAAAATTGTGCAGTCTTTCTTAAAGCTTCGTAAGGCCTTGGATTAATTAAGTCCTGAATATTTATTGACTTTTCCTACTTTGGTAGGGTGTAATGGACAGCGATGTTGCCTAAGGGGGAGAATTACACCTCTACTCTCAGAAAAATTCTTGTCCTTAGTTTTCCTGGATCCAAATTGCTACCGCTTTGGACTGATACATGATCTGAAGTTTAATCATTTACTGAATTTTTCGGCTTTAGTATGTAAGCCCTATACGACGGTACCTGGTGCGGGCCTCTCCCTTGTCCTCCCATTTGGTGAAATGACACATTTTAGACTTTGAAGTTGAATCTTAACTTTCTTCACTTTTAGATTTCATGCTTTAGAAAGAACTTTAGATTTCGAGAAAAATTTGATTTATTAAAGGGAAACTGCATTCACCCAAATTGAACAATTGTACCCAAGAATTTTATTTAATGAATGGCAGTTTAGAACCATGTGACAATATGTGTCTCACATAATTGTTAAATTTGCGTAAAAGCAACTCCTTGATTTACCTTGAAGATGTAATAATCATGTGCTGGCAAATATTTAGGTGAAATAAGAGGATACTTGTGAGACTTAACTTGTTTCAAAATACTTTAACGGAGACAACTTATGCCCTTTAAATTCAAAGTTGCATCACAAGCTCATTGCGTTTAGGGATAAATAAAGGTGATGATTGGCTATTTTATCTTTTATCAGCATACATGCTAGTGTACTAAATCGTTGTATCTAGTAGTAGGAAAAAAGTTCATTAATCAGGAACAGAAACCTACAAAGCTGATCCCCTACATGCAATTTCCTAGGTTTTGGTAGCCTGAAAGCCCACCATGAAATTTTCAGCATTTCAGTTTGTCTTCTAGTACACCAACTTTCATTTACGGTTTGGAGATCTCAAGGGATGGCTTTCCCATGCAGGCTACTGCTCTGGTGTTATCTTATTATTTGAATATGTTTGTTCCGTGTACTACTCTAATCCTACGTGCTTAAAGCAGATACCTGTTTTAAACCCATGTGCTCTGTATTTGGCAGTCTTTTGCTTGGTATCTCTCATAATGAAACGAAATATAAATTTATCTACAGTTCGATGTCAGCAGCAGGTTGAGATGAACTTCCATACCAACAGGATCGAATGTAATTGCCCCGCACCGTGCCAGTAAGTAATTTCTAAGCCTTAAAATAATATCCTTAACCTGAAGTTATATTTCTTAAGCTGGACCTGTCCTGTGATAGCTGCTTTCAAGTCGTGTTTTCGCTTTAGCAGACAATAGTTGTTGATGTGATCACATTTTCTCAAACCTGTGGACTGGGAACAATCAGGTGTGATGTCTTGTGATGCAACGGTGACAACTGTTTTGGTTTCTTTTTGTTTTAGTGAGATATCCAATTTCACACACAAAAATGTTTTATTTAGTATAAATGCATCCTTCTTATCCCTTAAGAAATCCAATTTCAAAACGACAAAACTTTGAATTGAAAAGAAAACCCAATAAATAATCATCAATTTGAAAAAAAAGCATGACGTCTACTTACCTCAAAATCACCAACCATTAGAGGACGATGTAATACATAGAAATAAAACGTTTCAATAGTATGCTAAGTTAAGTTACTTCTTTCAAAATCAAACATTAATTTGGGTCAAAACTATCTTTGAAGTTGTTTTGAACTTCTTAAACAGTCGCACATAAAAAGCAAGTGAAACAAATGCTCATTTTTAGCAAAGATTTAACTCAATGCAGTGACGTTTGCATAAGGCAACCCACAAAATTTGGTCACCATTAAGGTTACAGATAATTGTTGCATCTTGCCCCTTTCTAAGATTCTTACAAGTAATTAATGATTGAACTTTTGGTACAATGATATTCAAACATTTGTTTATTACTCATTTTATTCAGGGTCGTAGCTTGGGCGAAATATAAAGGGGGAAGGGGGCAGTTGGTGACACTTACTAAGCGAATCACCAAGTGGCTTGCCTACATACAGTTGACAGCCGGGAGGATCTTTCCTTTTTCACCTGTGCATGAATGCCATCCTGGGGGAGGGTAGTGAGAGGAGGGGTACATGAAAGGCCTTGCTTAGGTACAAATTTTTGGTATCGTTTGCAAAGCTTTGAACTGATTATATCTTTACAGATTGTCTTTTTTGGTGATATTCTTCCTACTTTGGCTGGGCGAAAGTTAAGAAGTGCTCTCTTAAAGAACGAGATGCCACTCTTTGACTCCCTATACTCCTTGAGAAATTTTTGTCTTTGTGAGGTGCTATCTTCCGTAAAGCTTCTTAAAACGTAGATTTAGGAACCCTCTTTCTTTAGTGATTATTTCTGCTTTGGAAGACGCGGCGGTGGAAGGATGTTGCCACAGGGGAGGGATTACACCTCTACTCTGAGAAATTTGTGTTGTTCTATGGTTTCCGAGATCTAAAATTGGGTTATCTTTGGGGAAGCTTTGGACTTATAATATGATCTGAAATTTTTAATAAATGTAGTGAACTGTAAGGATGTGGCATGACATCCTTGCAAGGCTGGTACGCGGTGCGGCCTTCTTCCTAACGCTCTTGGGGGACCACCATCGGTTGGCAAGTAGCCGTAGTGTAGGCCTCCAAGAAAATGTTCGGTCGAAATGTCTCCGAGATAGGGGGTGGGAAGCGTATTTCTCATTGAGTTGTGGAATTCTGAGATCTGTTAAAGCGTAGCGCTAAAAAGAACGCGAAGCGCGAACTTCAGCTGCTGGGGTCCAGGGTCACCCCTCAAGGCCCATGGTGAGATTCAGGGGCAAAGCCCCGGCAGGGGCCCAGGGGTCAAACCCCCCCGGAAACTCTGAGGTTTAAACATACCACTGGGTCAAAAATTAAGTCTCACGATGGATATATTTTGGTTCTTATGCATCAACAAATGCAAAGATTCCCAATAATTGTAGTGTATTAGGTTAGTCCTGTCGTCAGTTCACTATAAATGTTAGGCGGTTGGGGTCCAGGGGCTCACCTTAGGGTCCCTGGTTGAGGTCCAGGGGGTGAAGCCCCCAAAAACTGAGGTTTTAGTATATCTCTGGGTAAAATATTTAGTCTCAGGACAGGTATATTTTTATAATATATTTATTATATAAGATATATTTTATGATACATTATCCAATGAAATGATTTGCAAAATGTGTTAGAGGCATAGGCGTATGAAGCTGTTTGAGACTGGGGGACGGACCTCGAGAGGGATTAAAGTGGAGGGGTGAAAAATTTTTAGATAATTGAGGGTCCTTAGATGCATTTTGGTGCATCATTTTGGAAAAATTTTGTGGTAAATTACTGAAAATTTTTAACATTTCTGACAGAAGAAACGAAAAAAGGTTTTCGTCCTTGGATTTTGGGTGCGGAAGCTTAGTTCCGCCTCACATTTTTGACCGGGGGGGGGGGGGTTTATCCCTCGCTTCCTACGCGTACGGTTTGAATTCAAGGAAAGGGTTTAGAAAACGGGCTAAGGATACCCTCTCCATTGGTAATCGGGTGCTACTGATCCCATGGTGATGATTAAAGTGAGGAATAATGTCCAGAAAGTGGTTTTCAAGAATGTTTTATGACCCGAAATTGCGCGCTTATACGGAGCCTTTCATTCCCTTTCTTTCTCCGAACTGCCGATGGACTCGGTCAGTCGTCCAAATGCACCGACAGCCGTTGATACTGCCGTCACATGTATGATCAATTTACTGACGGGCCTTCAACTTGAATGGGCCAATTAAATGAAGAGCTGAAAATCGAAATAGCCGATAACAGACTGGCCGCGTGCTCCCGTCCTCTCTTTCTCTTTTTTCTTTCCATTCTTGGTCTTCCGTTTCACACTCTTCCTTCCCCTTTCCTTTCCCTTCTTCTCTCTTCTTTTCCTCCCCTCCTCTTTGTCTATTTTTCCCTTCCCCTCTCCTCTTTTTGCCGACAGACCGAAAATTTGCCAACGGAGACCAAATATTGGGGGTGGGGTGACACCCCACACCCCCGCTAGCTACGACCCTGTCAAGAAAGGTACTTGAAATGAAATAACAGAACATTTGTGAGATTTAGTTGTTAAAAAAGACGTTTGCGGCGTCTTTTTTCCTCGTTAAACTAAAAGTTCCTTTACTAGCTAATTTGAGCTTAGTTAATTATTAAAGGTAATCATAAGCTATGTTATCTTTAGCCAGCATACATGCAGAGTTATTCAGTGTATGTATCTTGTAGGGGATTCTTCAGGATGGGAAATCCGACTAAGACTGCATCCACGGCGGGGGTCCGGGATCTCACCGGGAAAATTTGGGAAGAAAAGGAACCCTTACATGGGATGTCCCAGATTTAGGAGCCCTAAAATCATAATTTGGACAATGAAATTTTCAGCATTGTAGAATTTTTTTTTTCTCAAGTAGGCCAATTTTCATTTTCGACTACGGCCCTGTTATTAGTTCTGCAAATGAATGCTTAACTACATCTATACTTTCTATAGCGAATTCATCTACAATACGAAACTGAGCACAGCACGGTGGCCATCTGAAACTTATGAGGTAAGTGTAAACTTTTGTAGGGGTTTTCTCATTTTAATGACTGCAAGCTAATCTAAAAGGGGTCTAAAACCAAACAGTTAAACGAATGCCTTTTGAGTTTTTTCTTTGGCAAATTGTTTAACGACCCTTTCTATTTTTCAGGCAACCTAAATTTTGTTCATGAGTCGCAGTATGAGAATCACTGCTATAATCTGTGCTACATACTAAAAGGAGACATACAACGTCAGTATTCTTAAAACAAAACTCTCATTGCATCGAAAGGAGGAAATGTAGTAATGTGTCAGATATTTGATCCTAAACAAATGGCGAATGCATCAAATAACCGTAGAAGTTTTTATAAATGTAATCTTCATCTAGATCGATACACAATCGACCTGATATGGAAACATATGACCAGATATGAAACTGTACATTTGAAGAGACATTAGCCATATGACTAGTTAATCAACCTACACTTAATGGTCAACTGAAACTTGATTTTTAAGGGAGAGGGAATAACTCGTAACGCATGTTGCTACAAATTTCAGAAAATACAGCATAACATAACGTAATTTGCCCTGCAGCCTCACTTAAGAAACAAGCTTAAGGATGAAAATGTAAGAGCCTCCAGAATCCTGAACTCAACGAAGCTTTCGAGGTGAGTTAAATAGCTTGTCATGGGCCCTTGCATTCTTAGCATAAGTCGGCTGCATGTATATTAACATGCCAGTAATTGTCCCAGAAGGGATTTGTGTAAGTAACCGAACATTTTCTTCTACACCAATGACAAAGCTATTGAAATTATGTAATAGCCCCAGCATCCTTCCCACATGCTTATAATAAGGTTATTAAAAGTAGAACCTCCAATTATTGTAAAAGCACAGTGGATATGGGACAATTTGGGAAGATTATGGACCATATTTTTCCGTCTTCCAATTACGTCCAAGCATTAAAAAATCCATACTTCCTACCTAGAGATATCGTGTTTGCAGGGTTTTCGATTTATGACTTCTGATGATATCTGATGACCTTTGACCTCCACCAAGAAATAAGGATCTTTCTCTCAGTGTGAGAAACCATATCCCAAGTTTCGGTAGTATGCGTCATTGCTCTCTTTAGATATCGTGTTTACACGCCAAGCGTCACAACACACACATTCACTAGCCAGCGTGATTGCATAGATTCCTTTCACCTTCGGCAAGCAATTGAAAGCAGTGAAAACGGCATATTTATTCAATATAGGGTTATCCTGCAGGTGTTCCTTTAAAGTACAAAAGAAGCATTAAATGTTTGTTCGAATAAATACCTGCATCAAAGACATTTTCCCTACAGGCACCTCTTAAGAAGTACTTAAATCTTAATATGTTCATCCTTGATTTCACAAAATGAGCCGCTTTGATTCACGTTCATCTTCAAACCAAACAGCACTAATCTAAGACACTAACTAAATATTGAATAAGCGTCGTGGCAAGGAACATCAGAAAATTGAAATGAAGTGACAAGAAATACAAGGAAGTCACAACACATTGTATGCATGAACTATCTACACCTAAGAGAGGAAATTCCTAAAGCATCTTTACTGCAGGATGGAATAATCCTTAACACACTGGGATTTTGTTCAGTGAGTTTCGATAACAGATTCCGTTAGATAATCGGTACTATCAAGTTTAGACTCCCAGTCTACCTTATGTCTTCTCACCATGCGATTATTGTGAGGATTATCCAGTACTGTTTGAGCACCAACTGCTGTTGTTTGTGTAAATGTTTACATAACTGGATCAGACTCAAAGTTCACTTCAGGTATGTCCAACATCAACTTGATCAGAGCATTCTTGTGAAACTTATTATTACATTTTCGACCAAAGGTTGAGTTGAATTTCAATCTAATTTAAGTTGATTGGAAGTGCTCCAAATAAACCAACGTTGGAATCTCAAAATTTTATCCCATCTGGAATTGAACGAGAACCCAAGGTATTCTAAATTTTTAAATTAATGTTACTTTCGTCGATAGAGAACATAGTGTGAATGTGCAGAACAAGTTAACAGCTAACTTCAAGGTCAACCGTCTATCTAAGATTTCTCAAATTAATCTAGCAAATTAATTTCTATTTAAAGTTCGATTCAACTAGTCAAATTGAATATTTTGATTTCAGTTAACTTCTGACCAATATCTATATAATGGTTTAACTTTTATTGACGAAATTAATGTAACAACTTATTGAAACATTTTAATGTAGCCTCATTATGTTCCTCACGATGCTGTCAGAATGTCAGAACATTATTTGCTGGAATATCAGCATTCCATGGTGTACTGATCGCAAGAGTACTTTCATTTCAAGTAATGGTAAGAATGGTGAGAAAATTGCATTTAAGAACTTAGTTTTGTTTTCATTTCAGAGAAAACCTTGTAAGACTGCATGTTTATTTTGAAGAATTGAATTACGAGCTTATTGAACAAGTACCTGCCCACACTGTAAGTACAGAGAACACAACTACTATTTCATTATCATTTGATTATTCCCCACAAGATAAAATCTATTACGGAGGCTGGAAAACATTGACTGATGGCAAACTGTCTATAATGCTCCAAAGTTGTATTACGTCTATGGAGTTCTACAATTTGAAAGGAACACCAACACCCATAATCAAAAGGCTATAATAAAATTGTATGCACTCTTTCCCACCCGTAACTATCCAAGACGAGGTTCATGACGCTACGAAACATAAATTTTTGCTGAATTGGTAGTAGAGATGATATATTTGGCTTTATCTTGTCAACACTCAAATAATATGTAAGATTGTTTTGTTTTTGCATTCCTAATTAATATTACCTTAACATGCTAACATTAGATGTTTCAGAAGTTTATGTACACTTCCATGTTCAAACTGTTTGACCCCTGACAAAAAGGATTTCATGCAAGTTGGTCAAGGTTCAATCACTAATATGGTCTTCGGTTTATGTCCGAATGAAAACGATCAAATATTCAAATAATCTCTCATTACAAGGACAAATTTTATTAACCCCAAACACTTACAGTAACAACACGGTTCTTTAATTGCGATACCGGACCATCGTGATTTGTTGACATGTTTAGATAACAAGTTCATGTAAATAAACTATTGATCAAACTAAAATTTTAATGAACATTGCCAAACAAGGTGCCTATAGAGATGCGTAACAATATTCGGATTCTCAAATTTCATGGAGGAAAGATGTGAGGTAAAAGAAGGTAAATTTTTAGAAAGCATTGTCGATGGGCAAGGAAGGTGCTTAGTGAGAGATGTCCATTCAGTTGACTACTGCTGAAAGTAGGCTCTATCAGGAGGGAATTAAAACAAAATGACCCTTTTAATGAGTAAGCCTCTGTATAGTCACATGTATAAGACAGCCAAAAGAAGTTTAAAGGCTGGAAACGTTTGATAAGCGTTCGAGAATGGAAAAGGACCTATAAGGTATCCGTTAGACTTTTGGATACTGAGCTTTATATTGAACTATGGTTTTGAAGCGTTTTGTATTTACAGGCTAGTATTAGTTATAGTTAAGGCTGATAGAGCTGCCATGAAGACATAAATTAAAGATATACGGTGATTTTTCGTTCCCAATTATTAACAATTGTCACACAATATTGTAAACCGGTTATGACAAAGACAACTGGCGTATGGTGCGTCTCGCCTGCAAAATTGAAAAAAAGTTCTTATGATCTGATTGGATAAAATCGATAAATGTAAGTACCCGATACACATAGTCTTTACAGTTCTAACTGTTAATGGTGGTATACCATTATTAGTAAAAACTGACCTGTAGTATACTTTCTTCGCTTGGACTATACCATGAACAGCTAATACTGGGTCTGGGTGTAATTTAGAGGTACGCATGCGGATAGGGATAGGGATATGGTTATAAACGTGGAAAGGATACGGAGAGGGATAGGGTTATATACGTGATACGGATACGGATAGGGATAGAGTACGCAGAGAGAAAAGGTCTGTACTTGTAATATTGAAAATCGTTCGCCGACAGCTCGGCTTGCAGCGCAACCGGTTAAGGCATGGACTCGCAATACTGACAGGTACAGTGCATCGCGTTCGTATTCTTGCAGTGTAACGCGTTCGAATCCCACTGGCCACCTTTGTTTTTCAAGTCTTGTTACGCTTCTTTATCTTGCTTCTTGTTCATCTTGTCACTGAAATTTTACTTTGGAGTTGTAAGTTTTAAGTTAGATCCATGCGAAGAAATTATATGACAAGTCAGCTTTTAATGATAGCGGTGTATCACCATTAACCAGTTAACAGTTAGAACTGTAAATGCTATGTAAATCGGCTGATCTAAGAGGAACTTACAAATGACAAATTAAATGGACATATGTCAGGTTCCTCGTACTTTTATTGGTCAAAGAAAGTCACCTGTTCCTTTCTAGTACTCTGACTGGACAAAACTGACGTATGTACAATTAAATTGTACATATTTCCAATATAATTTCTAATATAAACGGTTTCTCTTCCTCTCATTGGGCAAACATCGTCACTTGTTCCTTTTTGGTGCTCTGACTAGACAAACTTGACATGTGTTCAACTAAATTGTTCATATAAAATTGCACTTCAAAGTGACATATGTCGGGTTTCTCGTGCTGTCATTGGACTTCCATGTGCACCTGTTGTTTTCCGCATACGTAGCTGCGTTTCATCACTCACCATTCTTTTGTTTTTTTCTGGCGTATTATCATGTTACAAACCCCATCGTGTAAAAACATTTGCATTGATATAGGGGGATCCTTTCCTCTCAGGTGTCAAGCGAAAAAGCACGAGCGCCCACTCGTTGTTTTAACACACTTGCATCATGCATTACAATTTCATGGAAATGCATATTGTCAAGGAATTGTGTTGTATTTCTGTGAGAAATAGTAGGAACTAAATGTATTTTGGTAGAATAAGTTTGTGTCAAGATAAAAAGTTGATTTTCAAGGTGTTAGGTTAGTGTGTTCGCATCAAACTAAGTTTTGAGTTGCTGCAGAACAAAATGAGCTTAACGCCCAAGGATCATACAGTTTAATACTAATAATACATTTAATAAACATTTAAATTTTCAGTGATCCTAAAGCAGAGTACTGTGGACGGTATATCCAAGTTAACTTAGAAGGAAGTGGAATAAATACCATAAAGAGAATAAGCACATGCCAAATCTTTCCCCCAATAACGAGTATATAAAACAATATAAAGAAGATTAACATTTTCTTACTCTTGTTTATGAACCGGTTGTGTTCAGTAGTTGTGTTACTTCTAAATATTTTATTTTTTAATCATGTAAGTATCTCTTTTTCTCCATTCTTATCAATAGGTCGCAGAAGTTCTAAGTAACCTCGGGGGAACACTTGGTCTGTATATAGGATTCTCGGCCCTAACTGCCTTTGAGTTCATTATTCTTTTCTACCATCTCGCAAGCATCGCTTCCAAGAAAGTTTTACCGAAAAAACACACTATGGATACGGGGACGACTCTCAAAATGGCTTAACACAATGTTAGGGTGTAACTTAAAGTTTGAAGTTCACTTTTTGCACACAACAAAATCCATGTTAAAGGTTTTTTGAACTTTAATGAAGTACGAACTTTGATTAAGCTGAAACGACCGTGCTTTCCAGATCTTTTGGAGGTATACTCGAGTAAAGTAATAATGTTGTTCTATTTACCCCTGGGTTTGATCGAAGAATTTCTCTTATTCAATACAAGGAAGGGTAGCCTTCGTTGGCATATGAGAAGAGGGTTGACAGTCAATTTATCCTTTAACATATTCAGCTTGTTATGCCTCTAATGCGGCATAAAAGGTATGTCAGAGCACTTGGAAAGCATCGGAATATAGTTTTATAAAAGTTTTATATATCTTTTAATACAGAAACCTTTCTCAATGCCCAATGATTCTTCTGATTGTGGTACTGGTGAAAAATACAGCACAGCCCCACCCCAAAAAAGTGGGTGTAAGATTGATGATCCCACCTCGAATGAGAAGTATTTGAGGATCATATGGAAATTATCGTCATCTAGCTACAGCGGTTTAAGCTTAGCTTCATAAATCTCCCAAAATAATTCAAGTCAAAGCAAATGATCAGAGAATTAGAGGTACATCTCTAACACTAGATGGAGGGGCGTTGTCGCAACACATGTCAGATGGTTTCTGCAAATGTTACTCAATTCACGCTATTGCAATGCATTTAAAAGTGGTTTTGCTAAGATTGTTCTACAAACAGTGAAGGGGGCAGGCAGGCAAAAAGATGGTACTTCTGAAAAGTGTAAGTAAATGCTAGAAAAGCCTTGTAAAAGACATGGACAAAGAAACCCTCAGCGGCTGACGTTCAGTTGTTCAGTTGCTACACTAGTGCTTAATTGTTTAACGATTGAGTGCTAGTTTGGATGTTTACTTAAAAGTCGTAAAAGGTGCAAGGAAGAACGAGTCGTTAATTTTACACACTAGAAGTCTCAATCGAATATCAAAGTACACATTAAGGGCAAGCTATAACTGGACGGCCTCATTCCTAACTGAATATTCAACGCCGGCTGGTCCTATTGTTTTGTTTCCAACATAACCCATATTTTGGACGTATGTTGCGTTTTTATGATTGTTAAACGATGGAATTTATTAGATTAATGTATTACCTTAAAGACTGATTCAATTGCCTTTGTACCAAATTCTAGAGAGATTTATGAAGTCTTTAGGAATTCCAAAATGTGTGTTCCTTCTTAAATGTTTATGTTATCTATTTAAAGTCAGCTCGTCGTTTAAACACAAAGACAAGCTTTTTCCTTGAATATTATGAATTCTACCAGTTTAAAGGACACTTCATAAAGCATGAAATTTTTTTAAAGTAAGAAACCTGCACTTGGCTGTCTTGACCAAATGATGTACAAATTGTTAGTAACGATTAACGAACAATCTGTAATATCCCTTTGGCTAAAATCGTTGTAAGTCTGTAACGGGGAAGGGTTTTATTTTTAATGGAAGATTACAGTAACAAATGATTTCTAAATCATAAATCATTATGTCTAAATGCCTCTCCGTTTGTCCCAAATTAGCAAGGCCGTTTATTTTCTAAACAAAACTTAATGTCTTTTTAGTTTTCCATAGGATTCCTTAGGTGGTTTAGGAAATTACATCGTTTGAAAAGAAAACATCCTACTAAGAAAATATTTGGTAGCTGTGTAAATAACAGGTCTTAAAACTGAACCTTGCTTGAGAACGATCAAGATAGTAGTATTTACAAGGATGATATGTGCTGTGTTTATTGCACCAAATTGTGTAGGGATAAGTCATCCCTTTTTTTGTGTGCACACATATCGAAAATTAGTGACAAATCTTGTTTGTTTCCAATTTCACATAGTGATAAATGTTGTCTCAGTTCAAGCTTCTTTTCGTCATTAATTGTTACGTAGTTTCAAGTCGCAGAAAATGAAATGAATTTACTTTTTCATTGACACATTGCATTTTCATTCCATATTTTATGCTAACATATTATGTTCATGAAAAAACTGGACTGGTCACTATCCCAAAATGACCGGAAAATCACTTTCGTCACTGTGCCAATTATAAAGTTTTAGCAGTATTCTTCACTATGCCTAGAAGGAGACCAGGCATGATCAAATTTTGAAAGTCTCCAAGCACTTTTAAATTCTAACGGCAGCGTTCTGCCACTTTATATTTTCTTTTTCATTGTATTCATGGAGACTCTCATAATCTTACCTTAAATGATATCCTTTTAAATGATTTTAGCTGAAAGGCAAAAGTTGATAGTGAATTACAATGGTATAATGTTTGGTACCTTCTGGTTGAACGTTAAAATATGCCCTTGGATACAATCGAAGTTAAAATGCATTATATATATTTCAATTGTGATGTGAACCCATAAGGAGACTGGGCAAGGAGGGCTGGTTTTCTATTTCTAACAGCAAACATAACCTTCACAAACCTTCTCTCTCCCTATTGCTTACATACTTACACCACGCCCCTTACATTCTTCCTCTCCCTTTGTATTTCTTGTATCCAGTTCAGGCAAAACCTCCACGCGGAGTAAAATGTAGCCAGATACGTTTTTTTAAGGTTTTATCTTAAAGGCGTAGGTATGACTTCGCTGAAAAGCCTTTAATGACCAACAGGACATCCTACGGTTGATCTCCCTTCGTTGTTTCAAATGGCTCACTTCATATGATATGCGTAGAGACTACTTCCCTATTTTAGCACATCCTCCTTACTTTTTGCCCTTTGAAACATGTTTTGCCTGTCACTTATCAGACTTAAATTTATGATGTATTCACATACACTGTAGTCCTACACACATAGTACATAGAATTCTGGTCGGTAAATTACATATCAATAATTTGCAAATGGGAGATTCTGTGTCTGCTGTCTTTTACTGTCTTTCACTTTGGCTTGTATTAGATAAATGATAATTTGTTCTAGTTTAAAACTTTACGACCTGGGTCGTAAATTTTTTGGCAACATTTGTATAAAACACTTACAGCTTTGTGATCATTACCCTTTATCAGGCTCAGGATATACGTGTGTATCTTACATGTGAGATCAAGTGTTTTAGGTTCCATTAAAGGAGGGCTGAAAACATTACTTCAACATTTTATTCCATTTCGGCACTATTTTATCATTCCATTGAACATAACTGTTTCATTGTTTCCTGTTGTATATCTTTCGTGGGATTCCAAGATTTTATTTAAATGAACCTTCCTTAACGTCACAAGTTAACGTGAGCTCTGCGCCTTTTCTGTTTTACCTACTACAGGACATTCTTACATTTATGCGTAATCGCCATCAGGTCAGATTTATAATGTTGACAAAGTTTTGTAGTGAATAGCTATTATATGGGAAATTTTTTCGATTCCTAATGCAAAATATCGATGTGTCTCTGGCAAATATTGAACTGTATTGACAGACGTCGAACGATAATAATTTCTACATTTTATTCACCTTTGATGGGCGTCTCATCCTGTGACACCCATATTAAAATTTTCAATCTAATGGTATACTCTTGTAATTGTAGGAGATTCAACACCTAACTATGAGTTAGTAGGAACTAGTTTCCCTGAGTTATGGGTTATGAGTAAAAACAGAGTGAAGGTAGGATCCTTCAGAGATATAAAACTATATACAATATAATAAGTACCCACATTGCACGAACAGTACTTTTATATTCTATTTTCATATACACTGAATGGGTTTCGACTTATTGGAGCAATCAAGGTACCCCTTGCATTCATTGATTTAAAGATAAAATTAGTTCAAGAGAAGAATAACATAAAGAAAACAGGCGACTGATAAGACTGCATGCCTTAAAGTTCTTGACGAACAGGCACAGCACGGGGACTGGATAAATATTTGCTATATTTGGTAGAAAGGCATGCTTTCTAACAAGAAAACCTACTAATTTAATTTTTAATTCAAAAGTCGTAAAAAGCAAAACAATATTCACCTGCCAAAACTATACTATTTTTGCCAAAATATTATTGAAGAATTTTCCAGAGACAAAATTCCCTGAGCCAAACAAATGCACAAAATTTATCGCTTTTAGGAGATGAAAACCGCATCTCAATAGCTTGCAGCGTTTGGAAGATACAAATTTTCAAAGAAATGCAATTTTT
>WURT03000018.1:159465-177201 GCA_009936505.3 Holothuria glaberrima
GCGACTTTCGTTGCCTTCTTCAATGCGTATTCAATAAAGCTCAGTGCATAAAATTCAGAACATGATTCACTGTCCCTGTTCACCCCCACCCCATCATTAAAACGTTAGTGCGAGTCAGGCTAACACAATGGTCAAATTGTGATTTATATTTTTGTGGCTCACCAGTGGCGTACACAGTAGAGGCCATAGAGCCATTTTTTTTAGTTCCTAAAAATACGTAAATTTTTTTAACACAAATTTTACTTCAAAAGGTAGCATATGTGGCACCAAATTGCATGTAAGGACATCTAATTTTTCAAAAATTTTCAAAGGGGAGGGGGACACCCCCTCCCACCCTCCCCTTAGGCCCCTCCCCCAGGCCGGCGATCACACAACATACTGCATTTGGGTGTGCCCCGCCAGTGGACCGCTTGGCCCCCAGTGCCCCCACTTCGAAAAGTCTGGCGACGCCACTGATTGTCATCCTCTGCCCTGCACCCACCCAGATGAATTAGACTCCTTTTCAATGTGACGACAGTGAAAGCTCGTACACTGGTCTATATGCAAGGAAGGACCATACTAGATCAGTATTATGCCAGGCCAATTTCGTGCCAGACCAGTAAGACTTCTAAATAACAGGCCGTGTGCCACTTTTTAGGATAGGCTATGCACATGCTAATAAAAACTTCCTGCTTGGCAAGTACTAGTTTCACAACGTCACTGGCTTGGTGGGCAGTACAAAACGGTCCACATCAAATCTAGATACTGCTACTATTCCTGTTCTTTATGTATGTTTTGTAGTTTTATCATTGTTAGTATACTGTCGTCTTCTCACATTTACATAAAATACACATGCTATAATTAACACCTTAAAGAACTGAAAATGAATATCTCCGGTAAAATTATATGAGCTCATGAATTTATAACTAAAAATTACAATCTAAGGTTCATCATTGTTCACCATAGGCATGATACACTTAGGCTACCTCAATTTGCTTAAATAACTGCAGGACTGGCGATGTTCCGTCCACACCTCAGTTTCCAATCAGACCTTCAGTCTTGAGTTCTCTCTTCTTTTATCGCTGGGTAATGCCTTTTTGCCATCCTTCATACTGATAGTAATTAATCCCTTTCATATTTAACAAAAACCACTAGGGTAAAGTTCACCATTTGATTTACAACCATTCTAGAAACTGTCCATGGCCTAATCTATCCGTAGTAAAGTAATTCCAGCTTCGTAACCTGGGAGGAAACACATGTGGCAATGTCAAGTGCAGGCTGTAGTCAAGGTAACCATAAACAATGTAGGCTAATTTGTAAATTGGTTTCTTTACAGTTACACTTTTGATTGAAACGGTAAGCCTACTGAATAAGTACGTACAGCCTCTTTCCAATGTAGCCTTTAGCAGTTGTATTTCACGAGTTGATAAAATCTGCAACATCCTATCAATGTGTAGCACTTATGGAAAGGCTAAACCAATCTCATTTTCCCAACTCCTGAAGAATATAGTCTGCCTAGGCTATCGAGTTGGGCCTCGGCTATACTTGTACTCTTCAAAGGATAAGGCTTATCAATACAACGTGCATGTGTTTGCAGTCTACAATCAAAACCCCTGATGTTAATGTTACCAGGATAGGCCTACTGACTCAATTGGCTTAGACATGCAGTGTATCCTGTATGGTATTGTCACTGCTAGCCTACGGTTCGCAGCGCAATTTGACATGAATTCTTGGTACTTCCTAGGGAAAACATTGTCTTTTCCAATGCAAATATGTCTCATGAAATAATATTAAAAGTCACAATACATAACCCAGCAAAGCCTCTGGCAATTGTTACGAAGTTTGGCCTTCTGAAGCAGCAGTGGGCAAAATTCACGCCGTTTGGCCTCTCAGTTGTTGACTTTCGGTCGTCGTCTGACAGTACGAGGTTTAGCCTGCTAAGAATGGGTTCCTTCCTTTAGACCCTCACTTAAAAGCTGCGCTTTAATAATTAGAAGAATAGACATAGTGGGTTATGCGAGCAGCCATGTAGGTGTCGAAGTCCAATACTTGAACCATACAATTGTATTCCCGCGGCACGCGACCCTTCAGCTGTTCAGCGCCATCTATTTTGTTTCTGTGGGATGTGCCTTCCAGATAAAGCAGTAGTTCCCAAAATTTTCAGCTCAACGCCCCCTTTCACCGAACTGGACTGGGCAAACGCCCCCTGGTCTATAACATAGCATTGTTATGCATGAAACGATGAAAAAAACACTTGTTGAAGTGTGGAGCGCCCCTCCCCAGGTCCTCTAATGGGGATCCCGGGACAACGTACCAGTGGGGGACCAAGGGGCAAAAGCCCCCGGAAGGTCTCGGACTTTTAAGAAATTGTCAAATCAAGAATAATGCACTGTAAGTCAATTTAACTATCTTCCCATTATCTAGCCTTCTAACTACGCTCTAAAGAAATTAAAACAATCCACCTTAGACCAGCTTGTATTTAAAATAGTTTCTAATCGACAGTCTCTTCTTTGATGCTGCACGGGGATTGCATTGTGAGTGGGCGGAAGAAGGGTGATATTTGGTCGCATGAAGCATTGAAAGACTTCTGCCACCGTGCACCAGGACCGTAGCCTGGCCGAAATATCAAAGAGGGCAGTTCATGACAGCATCCAGTGGCGTAGCTATGATAGTTGGCACCCAGGCAAATCCTTTCTTTGGCTTTGTCACCAACTGCCGCCCGTAGGGAGGAGTGTAGGAAGAGGGGTCTAACAGGAAGAAATTACATTTTTATAGGAGGAAATTGATGTCTTTGGCAAAGCAAGTTGAACTGATTATGTGTTTAGAAATTCGCATTATTTAGTGCACATTTCATTATTTTTTTTTATTTGAGGGGTGGTGTGTAGCATAGCTCTATTTTTGTCAAAATGCCTCCTAGATTGGTGAAAAATAAATGAAGCCTTCTGGACTTTCAAAGCTGCATCTAAACACTTTTAAGACTTCATCTTTTAGAAACCAAGACTTCGAGAAAAAAGTTTAACCGGAAAATTTATTCGGTAAAATCACTTCGTAAGAAACACATGACTGAAAGGTATTAATTCAATCTAATTAATTCCGCATGAAATTAAAAGCTTTCACTTGACTTTATTTTATATTGGAATACTAAACTTCTTCAACGAATATGCTTCATCCGTGTGGTGTGTATTATGCATGAGGAAGGAGGTTCATTCGTTTGTGCGTGTTACCCGCATAAGAACCTGTCTGCGGCGGAGATCCGGGAAAGTTTTGGAAAAAGGAAACCTGTAGACTATATGCCATGTCCCAGGTTCTGAGGACCTTTAAAACATAATCAGGAGGATGGAGTTTGTAGTATTTCCAGTATTTTTCAAGGAGGCCATTTTTCAGTTAGGGTTTGGAAATCTCACGGGACAGCTGCCTTCCTTGCCCCCTTCCCCAACAGGCTATTGCCCTGGCCACTCAAGCTGCCATTCAGGCCGTTATAATGAGAAAGACGAAATTAGCTCACCTAAAACTTGCTTTTTTGAAAACATTTGAAAGTTTTCCTTCATAGTACATTGCAAAAAGTTGTCTACAGTGTCACAGTAATTTACAATTGTCTCTTCTGTCAGTACTGTCATGTCTATTGACAGCAAAGAAAAAACTACATTTCGAGGAAAAAGTGATGGGATAATTTTAGCTATGCTTACGGTTTTCATGGGCACTGATGGGAATATGAGGGTCCTTGCCATAACTTTTTAATATTAAACAATGTCAGATGCGATTTTCTGGCAATTGGCATTAAAATATTCATAAACTAGTATCGAATCCAAGGAGGGATTGTTAGACCTACACGACTTGTTGAGTTCATTTAATCTTCTTTTTCGTTGAACTAATTTGAGAGCTAAGCTAGAGGTAATCTTTTGGAATGTGGTAAAGTAAAGACCGCGTTTAAGTTAAATATCTCATTTTTTCAAAAAGCCCCCTGGCGTTCCCTTAGCCCTCATCCTTCGCCCCACTGAGTTGCTCAAACGCCCCCAGGGGACAATAACGCCCCCGTTGTGAATCACTGAGCTGAAGTTTACAGGATTTCTCTGGTTGGAGCAAAGGCCTGTTCTGATTCTATTTTTGATGGGTTGATCAAATTTCTCTCTCGAGTGGGCTACCAATTTTAGCCGCTGGGCGCCATTTGAAAACTCATGCGCAACGGCTTGGGCACAAGGCCAATACCTTATCAGTGGGACAATCATCAGACAGCCAGATCTAGATATCGTAACGTCGATTATTAACTTAAAGCGTTATGCTTAAAAATAAACTTGCAAATAGACTGTATGGCCAGGGAGCCCATGTTAGAACTATATGTACACCAAAGCAATGTTTTAATTCCTGAACAAAACTAGAGGTGAACTGGTTGTATTCTTGTGTTTTTATAATTTATTTATTCCTATATATATATATATATATATATTGAATACTCCTTTACTTTGCAGAACAACTTGGCCCACTCCAGCCGAATTCAAGGTGAAAGGTCACGTCCCTGGCTGACAATACTTCATCGACTGGCGTGGTCGCAATTCATGGAAAGATATAACAAAGGAACTCCAAGGCAATTGAACGACAGTCGATCTTCAGTAATTGAATCTTCGTATGACGTAGAATATGACGACACGATTTATTGAGAATTTTATCATTCCGGAAACCTAAATGACGGCCCGGCTAATTGAATTTAGTCCGGTAGCAATAAATCGCTCCTTAA
The DNA here is from genome assembly GCA_009936505.3 of Holothuria glaberrima. Taxonomy (NCBI): domain Eukaryota; kingdom Metazoa; phylum Echinodermata; class Holothuroidea; order Aspidochirotida; family Holothuriidae; genus Holothuria; species Holothuria glaberrima. The sequence continues at coordinate 164,177 of WURT03000018.1, forward strand.
AATTTTCCATGAAAAAGTCAAAGTGACTGAAAAGTGCAATTTTACTCTAATAAGCAGAATTAGCTGCGTCCTGATTACAACTGATGAGGAAAGAAGACTCTTACGTGAGGATAAGCTTGATAAGTATTTTCAAGGAAGCAGAATTCCGTTTTCTTTAGTGAAATTTCTACATCCTGCGGTTAAAAATAAATTATCAGCTTTCTTAGAGGTCTTTTAATCTTGTCTCTCTGACAACCGATTGTTATTACAATTAAAAGAATTGTTGCCTTGTTGGAAGAATGTCAGCTTTGAAAGTGAAAGGATTTGTATTCATCATTCATCTTTCTTATAGGTTTATTGTAGCTTGTTGACACGAATTTCAAAATACTGTAAGAAAGACATTGTTTGGTCTACTGTGAAAGAAATATTAATTTGCATTGAAATGTAATTGCTTTTGATGATGTCAACCTTAAGCGAATACTTACAAATGTAATATTTCATCTCTTTTAAAAACAAATGGCACTTTTATATTAAAAATATTATCTTTGGAAAAAGAGACTACATGGCTCTTCAGGAAAATTTTGCCGGGACTAACTTGACCTGAAGTTTAATTTTGACCATGGACTTGACCGCCAATAGAAAAATGGGCAAAAATGAATTATCTTTTCAACCTGAGAATCAAACCCTTTCCCACTTTTCTTCAATTGTTTTTAGTTACGACATTTAATTAATGATGAACGCGTGGCGTTTATTGAAGTTTTTAGGTGCGTCAGCGCCCTACTTTGCCCAGTCAATAGTTCCTCTGCTAGTGTACATCGAATGAATGTCAATACAATAGTAATTTCAAGAGAACAGCTTAGTCTAAAGTACTGGCCATTCGTTTTAATTTCGAAGTTATTGTATCAATTTCTGACGCACGTTGTAAGCGTACAACTGAGAGTTTAGATGGTATTAGCCCACGGTCGTGACTAACCGTGTGAACGATATTTTAATTGATTTCATTAAATCTGAATTCCTATGAGCATCGATTAACCTACAAATACTTTCATCTAGAGCTGAATAGTTAACCACTCTTTAATCTTGAAATCTTGTGAACAACGCCTTTGGCACTGTATCCAACAGACTTTAGGCTAAGAAACAGAAGAGGCTTTAACGAGATTATGAAGCAGGAAAGAGAGGATGAATATGCGATTGTAAAGAACAGTCGGGAGATGGATTAAAAGTTTTATCGAGGGAATTTTGAAGTTTCCCTCTTTATAAAACCCAACATTTTGCTCATAAGGTTGCATATATCTTTAGCAAAAATAGATCTACTTCAGGACAAATTACCACTTCTCCGTTCTACTTATTTATCGATTGATCATTTATTAGACTCTATTTTGAAAAATTAAATCAACAGAATGAGTTTCTGATTTTCGAGAAGTAAGTAGGAACGAGATGCATTGCATCACTGGAGGGAGACATTTGCTTCGTATATAGGAAAAAGTAGTAAATGCAGTTGGTTTGGTCTACAATTTTCTCTACAGAACACAAATGGAGACACTATTTAAAAAATGAGCTACAATTCGGAGCTCGGAGCGCCTCGCAGAGCAAGGTAGCCCCTTGTGTCATTTCTGGAATCACGAATCAACATGAAATTAGGTAGAGACCGGTCGGTCGGATTTGCTGATTGCGCATGAAACCGCTTAAATTACCCCTTTCACTACAGCTTGTTTGTAGTAAATTCAAATGTAGCATGGAACTACTAAAAGTTATCCTTTTCCAACTTTCACCGTGTACCAAAATAAATGGGAATGAAACATCTCGAATTTCAGTTTTCGTAATATACACAGGTTCAAGAAAAGATGTTCATACATGTGGAAGCAATGACTTTTTATTCATAAAAAGGAACTTTTAATCAAGCTTAGCTGTCCTTAAAAAGTGCCGGTTGGATTGTAAAATTCCATCGCCTATAAAGCTTCGGTTTCAAAGCAAACTTTGAAATAGCTGTTTTCGGCGGTAAGAGGTGAAATACGTAGAATGTCTGGTGGAGGATTGACAATGTATATTCACTTAAAATTCCGTTTTGTTTTTGATGATACTGATATACTTCGCAAATGTAAAATACATCGATGATCTAAAGATGATTACAAAAAATCTCACTTTTTATCCTTATTTGGTGGGTATTTTGATTGGAATTTGTAATTATCTTGACCTTATTTTAAAAATCAAACAAAACTTGCAACTCTCACATTTAAATTTCCTTTCAAAAACTTTTCAAAATATACTTTAAAACTTACATATTGAATACTGAAGCAAATGAAGAAGTTAGTCTGCTTTGATTCTTCAATCAGCAAAACAGTGTCACGTGATTTAAAAGAGTCATCCTGAAAGTTGAAATTTAGGTAGCAAGAACAGATTCATTCTAAGAAATGGAAACAAGATGATGTGATGCAACAACAGGCTCAGACAGGAAAAAATGCTAAAAAGTTAGAAATGTTCAAAGAAGAAATACGTGCTAGTTTTCCCACTTCTGTTGCATATAGGATTAATAATTTCCGTGTTTTCTCTCCCTAATTGGCGCAGAAAAACTTTTTTATCTACTTTTACTGAGAGGAAAAGATCCATTTATTTATGTATCGCTTTTTACAGGCACGAAGGAAATAGTTTTATTTCCTTAATAAGCAAAACATGTCCTAAATATATATTTTTTAAAAAGAAAGAAGAAAAGAAAGACATTTCCTATTTTCATTCTACCCTCGACTTTGTTGGGTTAGGTAACACAACGAGAAGTTGAAGCTCTTGTATCAACAACTTCCAATCAAAGTTATTTTAATTGAACTAAGCTATCAATTACTTTGTGATCTGATGTGACTCAACAGCATACCAAAATCTAGGCAAGTGGCCTATCTGAAGACAGGCAACTGGTTCTTCAATACGTCTTAAACCGAAGGAGTGGTAGGAAAAATGTACATGATCCGCCTGCAGTTACATCACAATCCTCACACCCAACTGATCATTTCCTTTCAAACCTTTTGGAAATCAGCCTTTGGAAACCTTTTCATCCAAAGCTAACCGATGCAATACCCTCTTTGGGTACAAAGGTCACCTATGGCTTATAAAAATCCATGATTCTCAAACGTGGCCCTTGAGGCCGCATCCGGCCCTCGGTCTTCGTGTTGCGCACCAACTCAGAATTGATTTCACATTGAAGAATATCTCTGATCGCTCATAATGAAACCGCATGAAATTTTTTCAAATGGTATATTTTGAAAAAAAAAACCTTTTCAGCTGCTCAGACACGGGCAAGAAAATCAATTGGCCAAAGTTCTCTTCCCAAAGATCTTATTTTTCACATCTATTGGTAACGATAACACTGAAAATATCATTGTCCTAGTCATGGCTCTGAAAGCCCTTAAAATCAAAGAAATCGCAGCAAGCGTTGTATTTTTCTAAAAATATTTCTGAAAAAGGTTCTACATGTACCCTTGGTACTTTCATCCTGGAGATTTGCTCTCTCACCCATGGGAGAAACCTCCGGGGCATCAGAATCCCCTGAGCAGGTCGAAAAAAGATTCACAATTGTAAACGAAGGGATTGACGGGAGAGCAGAAAACCCATATAGTAAGGGAATTCAATAGGAAACTTGTGCAGCGTTAAATGAGTCTCACTATTTGTTGTTTCCGTAGCACTATTCGAGTGGATTTATCTTTCCAAAACCCCAATCCTGCCACCATCCATCTTCTTCAACCACAAGTCACCTACATTATCAAAAGATTCGATCGTTAGTCCAAGTTTGGCTGTTACAAACAAAATAAATGACTCAAGTGTGACGTTTGAGGTGTATGTTTTCACATCCAACACCATTTGACAGTTTGAAAGTGGTTAGCGTTTCCATTCTAATGCCTGCAATTAGCTATTTCCTTCTCGCGCCACCTCCCCCTTTGGTGTACAGGATTGTTTTTCCTCCAATGCGGCACTCGTCCTGAACCCTGCATCTCCATTTGACCATCACTATGACAAAGTTTGAGAACCACTGATGTAAACAGAACAATGGCAATGACAAAATCATGAGCCCACGGGACTTCTTCCAACTGGAGGTGAGGGGGAGGCAGCACTTTTGCCCGACCTTTAAATGTATATCGTCCAAAAATGCATCTATGTTGCCCGAAAATAAATTTTCCGCCAACCTCACACTCCTTATCTCGTAACCCAGTTTGGTAATAGAAACTGGACCGTAGAGCCTTACGAGGATTTTTGTGTAAAATAAGGGAACTTCTAACACTGTGATTCATTTGGCAATATCATCCCTGTCGACACTTCAATTTATTTACAACCAGAAAGCCCGAAGGCTGAATAATTACCTGCCGAAAGGGATGCTTTGTTACACTGAGTTTCATACCTCAAATTAATACTTCTTGAGTATATCATTTTAAGATGTTTTTATAATTTGACCTCTGCTGACCTCAAAAATTGGATAAAAATGAAAAACAAAACGAGTTTCAGAAGGGATTGCAACCCGGGCCGTCTGTGTGAGAAACTGAGCACCAATCCACTGCACCACCAAATACCTTTTTAAGCATATGGTATTTCTAATCATGCTGTAGTCACAGCATCCTTCACACGTGTAGTTCATAATTAGGTAATTTAAATTCGAATTATTACTGTAACAGTCATGCCTGTGAAAAAATATATGTCGTTCTCTATAACTTCATCTTTGGAATGAAAGAAAAAAATCAGGCCTTTCTTTTCGTTGGTCACAAAACGGACACTATTTGGAGGTACCGCCCTGTCCCTTATTTTACGAGAATTTGTAGTTTCACCTCTGATGACTTCATATGACCTTCGACCTCCAACAAACCTATAGGGTTCCCTGAGTCTGTTCAAGTAACAAATCTATATACCAATAGTGTGAAGTGCATCCCTCATCCCTGTCTTGAAATAACGTGTTTTTCGGGGGTTTCGGTTTTTGACCTCTGATGACCTCAAGTGATCTCTGACCTCCACTGGAAACAAAGGTGTTCTTGGTCTAAATATGATAAATTTATATACTAAGTATGAAAAGTTGTCCATTATTGTTATCTTGAGATATCGTGTTTACAAGCATTTTGACAGAATTCTGTATTTTCACCTGCGGTGTCCTCTACTAAAACCAATAGGGTCTAGCATATGTGGCTAATAATTTCACAATATGTGTATATATAGCCAACTATTTATCATAGTTTTAAAGAGCCCATGAGATATACTTTAGCCTTTCATAACATTTGAGGGTAAATATCTAAATTCTGGTGATGCTCAGTTAACAACGTGACAAGTTAACCGCCACATTCTTTCCTATCACAGGTTTTTTTTATATCTGTAAAGTCACGCACTCTAACTTCAACAAACATTGCGTAAAATTCATGTAAAATAGCTATTAATCTTTCCAAAACTCCGTTTCCATCATCTGATTAAGTTCGAGTTTCTTGGTTTATTCTGAGTGGAAGTGACTCCATGTAAAATAGGGAAACCTTAAGTTTATACGAGACGTCCAGACAAACGACCAATTTTCAAATTAAATATGAATAGACCTCCTCCAGTTATTTATTACTGCAAAAATAAGGACCAAATCCAGCTTATATTAAACTTTTTAATTAGTCTGAAAACAGACAAGCCATGCAAACGAACAAAAGACAATGCATTTAAAATTTGGGATGATAACAAGGAAATTTAAATTCGGTAAATCTGGATACTGGAAGCTAAATGTCGTAATTTTGTCTCCATGGTTCAAACTAGCCTAAAAGGTTAACAATCCTTGAATGATTAGACTTTGCAATCCTAGAGAGTCGTAGCACATCAATAAAACTAATGAAAAAATGGGAATCAACTTCAGTAATTGAGTGTTGACCCAGAGACATCAACAAATAAAGCTATGTTTTCCATATGTCAAATGATCAAAATGTGGTGGTCTTCTTTGAGTTGATATTTCAATGAGTAAAACGTTTGTACTCTGGAGACAGCAGAACTCAACTGTTTGCATCGATTTTTGTCCCTCGTTTAAAGTAAAACTCATTTGATTGAAATAGATTATATGGATTAATTTTTAATAAGATCAAATTACTTCATTTTATTTTACTTGTACTTTGCAAAGGCGTTGACGAAGGAGGCGGAGCTCTCTCTCCTTTTAGGAAAAGGGATACTTCTGTTATAATTCGGGCAATAAGATACTTTTCTGGCACTGAAAAGGCGCTAATCTGCATTAAGCTAAAGAATGGGGAGTTATGTGCTTCGTAAATACTCAGCCCCTTGCTTCGTAAATACTCATCCCCAGGTGAAAAAAAAACTACTGATGTCAAGTTGATCTACTAATCTGACAACTGTTGTCACGATAAGTGGATCACAAATTCTGATGAGTGAGTAATGAGTTCGATAAATCACTTTAAAGGGAATCAAGTCACTAAAACCATATTTTGAATACCATTTAAATCTTACAGATCTCGTATTATTTCCAATACAAATATTTTTTGTGATGAGTCAGATCATATCGTATTGCATATGAATTTAAGAAATGGAAACCAAAATATTGCCAAATGACAAAAACGAGACAGCCTACCCAGTTACGGAGGATACCCGTGATACTGGGTATATTAACAAAATTTATGGTGACTGCATTTTCCCTTTAACTTGGATTTAAATTAAATTTTTACGCTTCGCCCACACTTCATGCTTCGCCCACAGTCATCTCCTAGTAATCTTTTAACCACTTCATTTCCGTAAGCATCACTTACATAAAGCTTTGTTCTTAAAACTGTTTTAGAACACTTAAACCATCCTGGTCATGGAACCTCCTCAGGGATGACACCTGTGGGAATTTCCCTTCAAGGGTGGCAACCCGAACTGGGAGAGTTGTTATGGAAGGATGAAGAAGGAGAAGGAACGTGGGAGAAGTTGAAAAAAGCCCATATGAAGCCATTTTCCATTTAACTAAATTCAAAGGTTACATTGTATTAATAATTGTGTTTTTTCTTATTTTTTCTGATTTTATCTTCCTTTCCTCTTTGCTAACAACTTCTGTTTACCTACTACAGTCAAGTAACTAAAAACAATAAAATGCATTACCTTAATCAAAATTAACTTAGATGCATAATGCTATAAATTATTCGTTGAAATCGTTGCTTTTAGTCTTTCCATGAATAGTATGTTTTTTAATGTTTAAATACTCTTTTGAACACTTCCGCAAACTAGACACAGAAGAGTGGTTTTTAATTGCAAGCCTTTAAATCACTAAATCTTACAGATTTTACAACAAGACTTCTTACACTGTTAAAAAACCTCAATTATACTCCATGCCCCGAAGGCTACTTTTTACTTTAAATTGTTCATTATTATGCACATTGTGAAAAAAGTTCGAAGTATGAGCCGTATACAAATTTGCCAGACGAAAAATTTGTTGAACGTTCTCTATTTCATTGTAACCAAAATGTATAAATTTTTGGTAATTACCTGTGTAAAAGCAAGATAACTATTCACGGTGATGACTCTTTGGAGAATACTACACTGAAGAATCCTAGTTTTTACAATGGAAAAGGGTAGAGCAATACAACCCACAAAGATTCACACTACGTTTGTAAGAATTTCTTTGAACGCTGGTTCTGTAACCAGAATACTGTAAAGATATTTACATGTTTAATAACTTAATATATTATTTACACTATGGGACGTATGGGTCAGTAACGATATTGTCTAGGTTACTAAGGGAGTCATTGAATGGATGTTTTATAGCGTTAATCAGCCACACATTTAAAAACAAACTTGATGTTTTTGTCTGACTGTGTACTCTGAGTTTAATGGGGCATTCTTATTCATTATGTCGTTTTCAAAAGAGATTCTTGAAGTAAGCCTCTCAAGTAAAGCTTTACAAGCGTTTGTTGCCTTCTAAAATAAATATATTTCTCCTAAACGACCTTTTCTTAAACGTAATGTGTAAATTTTATTTTCACCATGCTGGTAAACATGCTTTCACATACTGGTAAGCTGCTATTCACACATCCTTCCAAGTTTAATCCGTCATAAGTTGACTTCACGTCAAATAACAATACTTCTATAATTACAGCAATCAACCTCCGTACTTAGGGAAAGAACACGAAGTATTTCCATGGGTGTTTAACGTATCTACAAAATGCATACCGGTTATTACAACATACTTATCTTGCCAAAGAAGCTTTTACGGAAGAAGGGCTACCTCATACGTCTACCGTGTCGCCTGAATTTTTTACGGCCATTTCAGTTCTCTTTCATTTAGTCTTAGTGTGCTTCAGATTGATTTCTATGTGTTCAGGATGTATGGAAGCATCTCAGAGCTAACATCAAAGAAGAAGTGGACATCGCCATCTGTGTTCGGATCATATACGTCTAAATGACGTAATAGTAAGCTGACAGATGACGTCATCAATGACAAATAAATTTCCATCACGATCACCACTTTTAATCTGATAAACACTGGTATAGAATTTGAATTTCATACATATTGCATCCTTTCCCTAAATCAAATATCTAATAAAACATAAAGCGTAGTTACGCGCTTAACTCTGCACTTTTGAAACTGAACTATACTGTTGTGACCTAGTTCTGTATTGCCGTCAAGGTTTTCAGTAACTTGTGCAACAAATCTCATACAGTATACACGACTGGCTAGCCTATGTTGACTGATTTTATTATGCAGTATGCACACTCCCAAACTGTTTTAGTCCTGTAATGTGTGTGTGAGTGTGTGTGTGTGGGGGGGGGGTTAGCAATCATGACCAATTCTTTGGTAACTGCATCCAGTGACGGAGCTGGGGAGAGGGGAGAGAATGGTCTGTAGGGGCAAGTAACCTATACCTCAACACGATCTTCGTAATAGCTTTTCAACCTTTTTTTTTAGATTTCCTCAAATGTTACACACCTTTCCCCATTCCTTTCTCTCCAAGTATTTCATTTAAAACATGTTTCCATTTTTAAACTCTTCCATGCGTATACTAGTATGAAGTCGACCATTACAGTTCGCCTAATGTTCATGTTTTTCAGGTGCAGATTCAGGATTTTATGTAATAAGGGGCTCACATTGTGATGGTAACGATTAAATCTGCTGAAGCTGCTAGAGTCAAAAGCCTAAAAACCTTAAAGGGGAGGACAAAATCTGTGAAATTAATAACCGTTAAATGTACTTTTTGGCATTTGTAAATCAAGATAAAAACACGAAAACCATCCGTTTTCATGAAATCGTATACTAATATGTGACCGGCTTGCAATAGCCAGTAATGAAGCACATTGTTAGAAATGGGAAAGACGGAAGGTCTGCCTGGCCCTCTAGAACACCTTCTTCATGAAAAATGAAAGTAAAATTTATTAGATGTGATTTCCTGGCATTTGCGAATCAACAAAGTACAAAACGAATCATTTCTATGACATGGCATACAGTGTCAGATAGACTATTTACTTAGCATTTGCGGAGTAAGGGAGCCAGTTATCATGCCCATGTACCCTTGAAAATGGTCACTTGAAGGGAAGCAAAAGAAATTTGCCCATCAGATATCTAGTACTCTAAAGCCATTCCCGCTGACAGGTTCATTTAAGGAATAAATCGCATTTGGCGAACTATTATTGGTGAATAAACTCGAGACTCCAAATTTGACAAAATAACGGACGAGGCGAAGCCGAGTCCGTTATTTTGCCAAACTTGGAGTCGAGACGGTTTATGAGACAATAATAGTTCGACAAATGTGGTTTATTCCTATTCTACCACGGAAAACGTGTGAAAAACTTCATTTTTATCAGTCGTTACGTTTACTGACCGTGTGTTGCAGAATAACAGGTCAATGTTTAACCAATCAGAATGCAGGATTCTCAATAACGGATGGCTAGAGGTGGTAGAATTTAATTTAACCAGAAGGCTCTTTTCAAATGTTTTGGAGAACAGTTTGTAGGAGCTATTTTGGGATCCACATGGACTATTTTTATTGTTCATGTTGACAATTATCCCGGAAGGGAGCAGTTCTATTTTTACGCCCTCCCCAACATCTTTCTTGGGACTGTGTATTTTGTAAGCTTTTTACGCGCCCGGGTGGGAAACAATGACCTAAACAAAGCTCCACCGTACATTAGTGCGTATATAGCGTGTATACAAGTTTGGGCTAAACCTACCTCCCAGATGACAGAAAATAACCCTACTCAATAGAATATAGTACAGATAATAGCATTTTGTTATCTGGGCCTAAAAATAACACTTATATATCATGTTATTTGGAAGCAATGCCAATAATGGTGCAAGAGTAAATTACGGTAAAAACCTAAAAAGGACGCCGGCAGGCGATTTGAGTGCGTCAGGGGGCGACCGCCCCCTTACTAAATGGACTCTCCGCCACTGACTGCATCACTTAAAGGGCAACTTCCGTCTTCCCAGACAGTTCCAATTCTCCCAACTAAGTTACCTGTAGCTCCTTCCATAGCTATATGAAGCTCAACCTGCTTGTGCAGACAAACTTTTTTATTGCTTAAGGCCATATCCTGGTAAGCAGACTGGGCTATAATGTGTAATACAAACACTCTCTCTGCATTGTGTAGAATGTGAGCTACTCTGCATTTTTTGAATTATCAAACTTTATTGTCAATCAAAGAGCAGTTACCAACTGAGAAACTGAACTTTGGGTTGATGAGTGTCGTCTTTAAATTTTTAACACAATAATCATTCTGAAGATGGTAAATTTGGCTGATGGTATCTTATGTAACTAGCCCCGCCAACTGAAGCTGAAGAGAAAAAGACAAACGAGAAGTGCCCGGTTGGATGGTGGGGGTGCACATCTCAGAGGAACATCGCACCAGTGCACGCGACCGCATACTTAGTCGCATACTCAGCCTCCAGGCTGCTACATCATGGATTTGTCATGCGAAAGGAAAAGAAAGATCTTTCTTGAATGTAGTGCGTTCATATACAGTTTTGACCACGAGTTGATGAGAATATCTACATCGCAAATAAAGAATCCACCGGCATCTAAAGAAAATGTCTGACTGGGCGACTTTTCAAGTAATGGATCCTACAGAACAATGACCCCGCAGGTGGCCTCAAGTTACGTAGATTTTAGCATATCGCCTTCTGATATAAATATTGTCACCACAGCTCTGCGTTGATCTAATGTGGGTAATCAGTTTAGAAAAGCATTTGGCATTCAAGACAAGCTAGGTTGCAGGAAATACCACTCTGAAACAAATTTTCACTACACTTCTTTGTCTATACCGCGTTGGGCCAAACAAGGGGTGGGCAAAAAGCAGAGGCAGGGTTCATCGGGCTGTTTCCCAGAGGCCTCTATATCGAACTCCTTCACCACCCCACCACGGGCAAGGGTCCGACTTAAATGCGAAAACAAAAAAATCGTCTACAGTTACTGGAACATATTAGAGGTAAACGAAATTTAAAACAGTGGATGGAAAAGCTTAGAAGAATTTTTGGCTGGAGCACCTTCTCCCATGTTCCCGTGTATAATCCCTCTGGTATACCAAAAGTCATAATTTATATTTAACGTTCAATTTATGTTTGGTTTCAAGAACATTCATGATTTATATTATTAATGATGTATAGATTACTTTTTAATTCCTCGAGCAAGATCATTAAAGGACTGTACCTCCAGGAGGCTATTAAAATAGGAACAAAGATTGAAGGAGTACACATGAACGTTCAAGTTTGCACTGTCGGAATCAGCAACTTCGTCCCACTTTGTAATTTGTCGCATTATGCAATATATGTAGCCACTGTCGCGATTTGAGATAACCTGAGCTGTCAAACTTTGTAATAAAGTCTGTCGCACTGTGCAATTAAGTCCGTTGCACTTTGTAATTAACTTTAAGGGAGACGGGAAAATCATTTTAGATATTCGTCTAACATAACTTCCTTACAGCTGGTCAACCCATTCAAACGTGAAATGATGTACCATACCAATTTGATGACAATGTTATTATACCAACTGTGAAGTAAAACAAACAAATGTTGGCTGACGTATGGGCATAATGACCTTTTTCCATTAAAGTGGACGTGAAGTCTAGAATTACAAGAATATGTATTTTATAAGTTGAAAAATGAATTTCATTCATCAAAATGCAATGTTCATTCATAGCCTACTCTGTTGCTGAATGTTGAACTTGTTCACTTAATTTGAGATAGTGGATTGTGCAAATAATTTGTGATGTCCTTCATGTACAACTCCCATTACCTGCTTTTGTTTCCTTTTTGAAATTAAGACTTGCATGATCTTGAAACAGGTACGATTCCCTTGCACAGTATGCTGTATGTAGTGGGCTTATACAGCCATGTCACCCTAAACCAGTAAGAAGATGACCACATTTCGGCACAAGGTGCAGTGGCTTTCGAAAAAATATCACAAATCGAATGACATCACAAATTATTGTGCAATCTACCATTTTAAATTGAGTGAATAAGCTCCAACATTTTATACTCAGCTCAGGAATGTCCTGTGAAGATGGAAGTTAGATCAATAAATGCATTTTGCAACCTTTTTAAGAAACAGTTTTGAAATTTTAGACTTAATGTACACTTTTAAAGACGGTCACCTATTCATGTAAATGAGTCGGATCCACAACAAGAAAAGAGCACGTGATTGGATCAGTATACTTGTGTATCACCAGAAAATTGCAGCCATGGTTCCACATATGACATTAATGTAATAAATGTAATACACATTTCATATGTACATTTATGTATACACACAGGCACGGCAGGGGAAGTGGATATTGTCTAAAGCTGATATAGCTCCGAACCAAAACCATCCGGTGATAGTTTTTCATCCAAAATTATGAGTTTGCAGCAGGTAACAAGCACTCACTCTGTTCACTTCCTTCAACAAATAAGAGTCTCAGCTGTACAAAGAAGAAACAACCCTCAGTTAAAACGAAAAATCTTGACAGATTTTCAAGTCGGGAAAACACTGCAGATCATATCTCAAGCCGACTCCCCTCCCCCGCCAACTTATTCGTCGGGATTGATTCTAAAGCTTTCAAGTGTCGGCCTATCTAAAATCTAAAATTACAAGCATATATAT
>WURT03000018.1:177301-190805 GCA_009936505.3 Holothuria glaberrima
CAACTTATTCGTCGGGATTGATTCTAAAGCTTTCAAGTGTCGGCCTATCTAAAATCTAAAATTACAAGCATATATATTTTAGGAGTTGGAAAATGGATCTCATTTATCTAACTTACAGTACATTTTCATAGCTTATTCAGTTGCTGTGATATAAAATGTTGAAATTTACTTACTTAATTTGAAAAATTATGCAATAATTTGTGATGTCGTTATTGTACAACTCACATTACATGCTTTTGTTTTCTTTTGAAATTAAAATGCTGATATGACCTTGAACTCTTCCTTTTTTCTTGCGTAGGATGTTGTACAGAGAGGACTTGTATAGTCAAGTCACGCTCTAACAGAAAGAAAGTGATCAAATTTTGGCACAAGGTGCAGTGGCTTTCGGAGAAAAACAAAGACTGTAATTTGGGTATAGTGCAAGAACGACATAAAAATTATTGCTCAATCTACCATTTTAAATTTAACAAATAAACGTCCACATTTTATATCTCAGCTCAGAAATATCCTTTGAAGATGGGAGTTGAACCATTTGGATGCATTTTCAGGCCTTATAACGTACATTTTTGAAATTTCAGACTTACGGAACACTTAAGGCCTCTGACTATGGGTTACGAATTTAAAATTAGTGTGGTCTGTAAGACCAATATTGTTCAGTATAAATAATTCATCCAATCAGCAGGCCCATAGCCAGAGTAACCGATTGGGGGCACATCGATGTTTGAGTTCTGCCGGCCTGGGGGAGGGGTCTAAGGGGTGGGGGTGTCCCCCTCCTCGTTTGAAATTTTTTGCTATTTAAAGGACTCTAGATGCAAAATGGTGGGAGATTTCCATTTTTTCTTCTTATTTTTGTATTCCAAATAGGTTGGTCTTGTAAGGGATTTTTCCTCCTTCAGTGCAAGACCTTTTATTGAATTTTCTTTTGGTGCCCCTTGTGCCCGCCGTGGCTACTTGTCTGCTAATCAACTCGACAACGCGATGTCGGAGGTTTATTTTGAAGTTTCCCTGGAGGTTAGGGCAGATGTTCATATGTCGTAATCAAAGAAAACTGTTTTAACTAACTTTATATTTCAGTGAAGAGAAAAGTCGATAGTAAACTGAGAAATATGTCAAAAGGAAAATCTAGAGTGAAAGTTTTTTAACCATAATATTCATCATGCCTTTAGCAGCCTACCAAGGGCGTTTGTATATAAAATTTTATGGAGAAAACACGGGTCACTAGACGTAGTCAGGCCTATGCGTGACTAGCACACCCACAGCATACAAACATGTACAAAAATTTATGTCACGTACAACTCCCTACTTGTACGTAGCGACTGCAATGTTGACCAATTCCAACAAACTGACAGACAGGAGAACTTGAACTTGAAAATCTATCGTAATTTAAGCCATTCTTGAAATATTTCCCCAAAATATTGTTGAAGTGTTAGTACTTCTATGAAAGCAATATGATAATGGAAAAATTAGCAACCGACCTTTATTTTGAATTTATGGGATTTTTTTGTGTTAACTACGGAGCTTTTTAGTGGGAATGTCAGGGTGGATGTATTTATGCTATAACTCTTCAGACCTTGTGAATTCTACACTAAACATGGGCGAGAGTCCTACTAAACGTTTCCAGCAACTTCTCGGTTACCAGGCTACGTATCATAAATTCAGTTAAAGCAAGTAAAAGTATACAACTTAAAATCAGTTTAAGGATTTGACCAACTTAATTACTCATGAAATACTGGTCATGAATTAATTTAAAAAAGTACTTAACGTTCTAAAACTAATCAAGGCACCGGTGGGATTTTATTTATTTATTTGCACGCTCTTATCAATTACTCCAACGAATTTTATTCTATGGTCATTTCGTAGTCAAAACGAACCACTGCACGACACCGTAAGGGACATGAGCATCCTTACGGGCTGTCTTGTATACTAGCGAAACTCAGAAAGTACCAGGCGAAACTCAGAAAGTAGGCGTAACTCAGAAAGCTCCCTAAAAAAGCTACGGCATTGAAGCGACAAAACAACACGTCGCGTTGGCTGTGGTGATGTGAACGTTCCACCTAACATGATTACTTAACACCCGGTCGGGTCGTGAGCCGTTCAATCATAAATGGATGGAGTCGGTACTTGTGGTGTGGACTCTAATGCCAGTGCCGTTGATATTTGGTCTAAAAGTGAATACCCTTTTAATCATTTGTTTTTTTTTTTCGTCAAGCAATCAAACCAGCACTTTCCACCAGCTCGTTCAACACAGGAAGAAGGCTCAGACTGTCAGAGAAAGAAGTTTCCTTGCCAAGTTATCACTTCGGGTCAGGATACAACGAGTAACCTCATTTCTGTAATTAATAAATGTCATAATTATGGATATATACTTTCATATCACATCACATTACTAATCTATTTCCAGTATTTGAGTAAAGAGAACGAAGTTACCGAAAATGCTTGTAACCATAAGAGTACGAACGGGTGAGGAAAGGGCGGAGCAGCTGGATCTCTCGAAATCCCAGAAAAACTTTCTCAGGTAGATCTTTGGAAAATTCGAGCAATATTCTCTGGCAGCACAAGTTTTTCTCCGGCGAAAGAGGCTCAACCCCAGAAAAAATATATCCAGTACGCTTACTTAGGTATGCAGGTGCTGACTATTGATTGACAGCCATAGGTTGCCGTGATAGTACGCCCTCTGCAACGTACTGGCTTGTCCAGCATGTCAGAATGCAGCCATAAGGTTACATTTGCGATAGTACAGTTATGAATTAGGTTGAATATATAATTCTTCACTGCTTCTTCCTAGATTGTAGGAAGCGTACTCTTCAAGAACAATCTAAAAAATGCCTGTTCAAAGGGGCACTGAATAATAGGCAATCTCTTCAAATTTTGATTAAGATTCGGATAAAAAATGAAACAACTCTAATCATTTATGAAACAAATCTATTCAAATATTTGAATAGTTTCCTATTCATTGCCCCTCTGATAAGATGCCTATTCAATTTGAATAGGCATTTTTTAGAGTGAAGACAGTCCTAACACTGTCCTTAGTTTTTGGGGGTGTAGTGGGTGATGAATGGGGATGGTGAAGCAAATGAATTGATGTCAGCCCTACTCATTATAAAACAGAAAAGACATCGAAGAGTTTTGGGCACTTCTTGTGCAAATTGCATTTCTAATGAATTGTCAAATGGGAATCACCACCGTATAATAGAAGCTCTTGGACTAAGCCCAAACTTCCAATGGGCAGTGGTACACAAATCTGAAAACATTGTGAACGGCCTTCTTGAAAACCTTCGTGTCAAGGTTAACCTGTGCCCTCTTAAAACTTAAAACTTCCACAGGCGAATAAACTAAACTCAATGTGTATGTCCATGGATGAATAATTGGAGGCGGGCCACGTGTAGCAGGGTTATGACGCCCCGTCGGTTAGAGTCCGAGTGGTGTGGCATGATGCCGTCGTAGGTTTGGGTTGACACCCGACTATCTATATACGACGGGCAGGTCGTCACTGGGTCGTGGGCAGTCGTGGCGGTGAGGCCAGGGGTTAAGACTCCTGAACTGCTTACATAATTTCAAATACTCGTGCAGACCACACTTTTTTTTAGAGTGAGCGCGTTTTTCTTGTTTCCTATGCAGTTTATTGCAAATTGTCATAGCCGGGTTTTACAAACAGCTAAAGGAATGTATATAATTTGCGACAGCTTTTTACTAAAAAAGTGCTGAACTGAGATTTGCTACAGCATTAGTTAAGTTTCATGCTATTGGAAATGTCCACAGTACAACGTACGTGAAAAATAATCAAACCTCTGTGGTCCTAGACAAGTACGAAACCTATACAAGCGCATCAAGCAGAGACAAAACAGAAAATATGAAAACACTTCCAATAGTAACAAGTAATTTCGAGTCAGGGATCAATAATTCCGTTTGTGAATATGTAAGTAGACAGTTGAGGCTCTAGTAATCAGCTGTGAAAGTAGCTAGACAGCAGGCACTTAGTGCCTACAATTGACACCTACAGCGAAGCTTTGGTTCAGGTTACAATACTGTATCGATTATAATACAAAAGGGAACAGTCCCACAAATTTAGCTAATAATGACTGTCAGTGGGTAAGCGTAACAAATAACCGTTTGTAACTTCTGGAATGTGTAATTGATCCAATCAACTACTGTGCATTTAATCTGCTGACGATCATAACTTTCAGATTTAATTTTAGTCACGCATTTTGTTTCACTTGAAAATCTCATACCATGGTACAAATTAATACATCACTCGCCTTCATATTTATTTTTTATGGAAATTATGGAAATTAAGACAAGACCCTTATCACAACTTACCGACTGAGTTTTACAAACTAAACAAAACTGGAAATTCTCTGTAGTTGCATTGACTCGGGGCCGATAAACTTTTTTTTTGGAATATTCTTCTTGTGGTAAAAAGCTGTCAGAGGGAAAAATCACATTGTAACATAGGGGTGGAACGTTGGACCCAATCATTAGAGCATGGAAGTTCCCAGGTAGTACTTCCATGATTAGAGTAGCCAACGTGGGAAGGAGTGGAGTTAATCCCCTTGCCATGACTCAAGAGCCATCAGAAACACAAGAGGGCAACCCATATAGTTGCAAATCTCATCTCCTCCATATTATCTATCCTCGGGTTAATTGCCAGACATACTGATAGGCAAATCGTGACAAAAGCCCTTTTTTAGTCAATTAAACTTCGATATAGAACTTAAGCAAGTAAAATGTACTATTGAAAAATATCTGTCATCAATCACTTTGTACACATGATTTTTACGAGTAAGTAGCGAAGTATATATGTCGTATTTCAGACTTGCCATAGTCTTCACCTTCCATATGTTGACATTTCTCTTGTTTTATCGTAGCCATACTTGTTAATAAGCACCCCTAAAGTTTAAATTGAATATTGCATGTAAGTTAAATGTCCAATTACGGGATTTGTGACAATTTCAAGAAAAATTTGTGTTACCATACTGCACCTAAGTGACTATCCGTGCGACTACCTGGTAGTGTCTAACAGCCTTTTATCGTTTTGAATAAAATTGATGTTCCAAAGCATCCCGTATAAACATGAAAAGAAATGGTATCAATCGCAGAAGCGGGCTTTTTCGGGATTATATATTGTCCTACTGTATGCGATGAATAGGAACAGCACTTACATATTTAGCGTACGAGAGCTCCCAGCTTCATAATGGAGCCACAAAATTTTACCTAGACTGCGTAGAGCCTCTGTGGTTGCCGCCCCTCCGAGCCTGCCTGCGATAGCCAAGAAATCCTTTCACATAACCCAAAAGTTGATGAGTTCATGAGTATTATTTTAACTAACGGTCATTGGTCTATTCTTGAGGTAAACGGTGCTCAATAATTCGAATCTTTGCAATGCTACATTGAACACAAAATTTGTTAAGACCATAAATGTATTATGTCCGTTTAAAGCTTGTTACTGATGGAAGTCTTGATCATGGACAGTCTGTTACAAAACAATGACAACTATCAAAGAGTTCGTTTGGAAGTTGGTTTTGTCGCAGCGATGAGCTGAACGAAAAAACTTCGTCCGCTCCGTGGGGTTCATTTTACCAGGGAGATTTTACCTATACATCGCCACTATGATGCTGCCGCATATAGGGCAAGTTCGTGTATCCCGCTGCTGGTGCTGCGGCTATACACCAGCCACGTAATATAGGCCAGCATTCGGAGTTCTTTATCAAAACATGGTGCAAGCCCTTCTGTGTCGTTTCGCAATCATAAGTCTAATCTCATCAATAATAAAGGGAGATGCGAATTAGCTGTGCATTTTAATTCTGTTTCACATGTACTCAACAATATTTGCTTCATTATTATCGAACAAATTCATACCAATAATGTGGAAGTTATTTTAACAAAACGGGAAGCTTATTGGATGTCTCAGCTGTGTACTTTTCATTCCTTATGTCTTCACAAAAGAAAAGAATTTAATTCTTGCAAGAGGGTCAATTACTTAAACTAATCTTTTGCCCGCCCTCTCCTTTCAGCCAAACTTGTAATCCTTCTTATACTCGTTTTTAGTTTGTCTTGCCTCTTTTATCTCCGACGGTCGGCGTTTACTACTTTTGTATTTTTAAATGTACTATTGTTTTCATTTGTTTTAAGCTCCTTGGGAAGATGTCAGCCTTTTTTTTCTATTTCAGATTTGAATCTTTTATAGTTGTAACGATTACGATTTTCGAACCTTTTACACTTGCTCAAGTTGTAAATATGTCTTTTATAACAGTTGGTATGCTTCCTTTTTATCACTTTGGTTGACGAAGGTTGATTAAAAACCGAAAGCTTTTAAGCCTGGTGCTGCTCTTCCATCTTGTTTAGCTTGTAGTTGACTTTCACCATTTTCTTTACACTCACTACATATATATATATATATACATAGGCGGCTCTAAGAAATTTTGTTGGGGGGGGGGGCAAAATCAACTTCGTGATCATGCACGAAGGTTCGGACGACCCCTCAGCAATATCAATGTTCCACACAGGATAAAATATATTAGGTGTATGGTTAGTAGCCTATTATGGTTTACACTGGTGCCCCATATAGTGTTCCAAAGCTCTTCAGAAACCATCTCAGGCATTCAGTCATACGTTGTGCTATATTTAGCAAGTACAACCAATACAACCGATCGCTTCTCTATAAAGACGGAGTGAATGGCAGGGGAAACAGGCAACGTCACTTAATCCACTTATATTAAACGCTTACCCATTAATATGTTGTTATTTGTTTCATTGTGTCACAATACGCTTCAGCTTTGCCAAGAAGTCATGAAATGTTGATTTTCTTGATTCTCAAGTTCTTAAAATAACGAAACTCTCGAACATGAAGTCACTTAAAAACAATAAAATGATAGCACTATTTGGGATCTGAGTCCCGAAACAATTTTTTGGCAGAGGGGAAGGGCAATTTCCCTTACTCAAAACGACAAGTCATCCCTTATACAACTAGACAACTTGTCATTAGTCTCACTACAGCTTTGATTTATTGTTGGTGTTCATTTTAATTAGTTGTAACGGTTGTTTAAAACAAAGGTGGTCAACCTTTCAATTATAACGGGGCATCTAACAATTTTAAGACTGCTCGCCGGCCAGGGGCGCTGTCAACGTGGCCAAGGGAACGAATACGGTAGCTCTCCTATGAGCAACACATTACGTGTAGGCTACATCTCCGATACACCTTTTTGCAAATAGACACCTATCCTGATCTTCCACGTGACACCCAGTTAAGCTGCTTCCAGTCGTGGATGAGAATCACGGCCGTAGAGACCCCCGAAAGCTGTGAGGTGTCTGCAAAACCATGCGGTTAAACGCCACCATTACCGTTACATTTTATTGTAAATGACATCATGAAGCGTGAAACTAATCAGATTCAGTTATCAGAGGGTGATCATTTGTTTTAAATATCTTAGCTTGCACTAACTGCAGGTCCGTTTGTGATGCTAAAGTATTATAATAGTAAATGAGTAACTGAAAAAGCGCGCGAAGCGCGCAGAAAAATATTGTTTGGAAGGCACTATTTTAATCTTCAGTCTTCGCATTGCATGATAAAGTTATTTACTTCTTTACTTTTAAACCGTCTCAAGGGAGGGAGGAAGGATTGACCCATATAATCCACCGGAACCGATACGGTGTAAACGAAATAAATTTCGCATAGTTTCCATTGTTGGATGAGTTTGGTTCATATGTAAAGATATGTATGCTTTACAATGCATACTACACTGTGCAAGCTGTGAGGTGTAGTACCACACCATGCAGAAGCGGCATCACTAAGTGTATTTAGTCTGTCTAATCATGATGGATAAAGTTATTATAAATTGAATTTCAAATGCATGTCACTATACGTTCACAAATTGCCTTCCGGGCAGGACTAAATGGTCTCGCAGCCCGGAGATTCCCTACCCCTGGTTTAAACCATTCTCGTAACTCCGTTAAAAATTCTTGTTAAACGGCGTTTGTCCCACCGAGTTCTCTTATACATTGTTTCTATACTATAATAAATTGTGCATTGTTTCTACTGTAATAAATTGAATACTCATTGGGTATGCATTCAAAACTTTCAGCATAATCATGTTCGATCAGACACCGATACAGCTTCCAGTTTAAAAGTTTTCGCATTTTACATTAATCTTCACACACTTCCTGGATATGTAATTTCACTAATAATCAATAGCAACTTTCGCGATCATCGTTAGTTAGGCCTACGGCTTCAGTGATTTTACCAAATAAACGTTTTCTTGTTCACCCTTTACAGGAGGTTAACATTGACACTTAACACACAAAACAAAACAAAAGAGCAGCTTACAACTTCCGGCAATGGTTGAGACTTTGAGCAAAGGAAATTTTCTTAGAGTTATATGTGCCAACTGATAACTCCCCCCCCCCCCCACCCTATGAAACTGTGGTATTTTATTATTTCCTTTATCGCAAACTAGAATATCCCCCATTGAAGGAGCTGCACACTAGCCTGGAAATAAATTGAAATCATGATGACTCGATCGAATCATATTAATTCATATGACCAGTGGCCGAATGACCCAGTAAACCTAGGCCTAGGCTGAAAATTTGACATTATTGCGAAAATATACTTGACAATTACATATTAACTTATACTTTATAAACAATACATGAGCCTTGTGAGATAGAGGGGATAATTTGCCCAAATAAAGAAGTATTTCCTATTTATGTCATATTGAATAACGTCATTTTTTTGAAAATTGAAGACCATGCTTTGAAAACTTTTGGGGGGCAAGTGTCCCCCCCTCGTGCCCCTATGGCGCGGCTAGTGTATATATAATACATGAATGAAGCTGCGATAGTAATAATGCCCGAAAATCACCTTTTGGGGCATTTTCCCTGGTCTTCCACTGGCGGTGTCCCTGAAACTAGCCAGGGGCTATGAGGTGTCGTATGAGTTCACGCCTAAAGTGTGTGTTTGGCAGTCCGGCGGTGCCCTTGAAATCATGCCTTCATTCGCCCGAAATCCCCGTCAGGACGAACGCATGGATGTGAGCCTGGCCCTAACCTTCAGTAATCATCGAGTGTACCTCAAATGTCCGCATAGGATTTGTAAAAACTCGGTATCGTCCATATATCTACTCAATGATTTAATAATGAGAAGTAGAAAAGTCGACGCCACAATCTTGTAACATGGGAAAAGACTTTGCTGTATTAAATGTTAAAGCGGCCCATTGAGTTGGTATTGATTATTTTTGTGACAAGTTTGAAGGAAATCATTGCATGACAATGCTTCTAATTAGCCTCATTACTTGAGTATCACCTTCTATAGTTACCGAAAATGTGAGAATTGTAGTTTTTGCGGACAGGGTTGCACATGACTACTACCTAATGGTATAAAGTGTCTGGTCACGAATTTGTAATAAATAATTCTAATCATTAATTACCCTATCAATGCCATATCAGTTGTGAGTCAGATGTGCAGAATCTCTTAGTTTGACCATTTACGACCAAGATGTGAGTAAATCTGAACAGGTGTGAAACAAAAACCATGAATTTTGTGAACAAACTCAATAACCCCCTTTAAGATTCGAACAGAGAGATGAGATCCAAGCACAAATAGCCGCTACATACTTTTTCCAAAGTGGTCGGACATTTTGGGGGAGAGCCCAAAGGACGAAAATCAGAAGTGAACCCAAATGAGTTCTGTTCACGTAACCAAGGGACACTCAGATTCGCACAAACGTCTTGACCTTCAGACCCGTCATCATTGGTTTGTCACTGAGACCTCTACATCATTGTTCTGTCAGATCCCTACATAATGGGTTTGTCAGAGCTCTACATCATGGGTCTGTCACACGTGGCCCCGTTTTAAACTGGCTGTATAGGGTAGATAAAGCACATGATCTTAGTCAAAACGCCGTTATTATACATTTGCCTGTAAGATTTTATTAGTACCTAGAATTTTTTCGGCGATAAAGTGCTAATCTAAACAGTGTAGCACCATAAAACTGATGTTATTTAGTACTTTATTTATTTGAAGAATATCGTTCAAAGCCCTCGGTAATTTCCTGGGACCTAAGTAGAATTCAAGCAAAATTTGACATGTGAAAAGGCATTATTAAGATTTGTCAAACGTGAAACGGTTAATCTTCACTTTTTTTGTTTCTCGAGGCCTCGCACGGTTGCAGAACGAATGGAATAATAATGAAGTGATTCGAAATATTTATTTAAACTACAGATAACGCGTGACCAGTCTCTGTAATTAGTTTTGATACATTGTTATACAACAGACCTCATGCAGTGCAATAAACTTAACAAAGCAAGCTTCTTCTTCTTCTTCTCCTCCCCCCACCTCCTCCACTACTGTCAGCTTCGGGCGCCTCCGCCTACTTCCGGGGTCACGATTTAAATCTTCAAGATGATATCC
Organism: Holothuria glaberrima; assembly: GCA_009936505.3. Classification (NCBI taxonomy): domain Eukaryota; kingdom Metazoa; phylum Echinodermata; class Holothuroidea; order Aspidochirotida; family Holothuriidae; genus Holothuria; species Holothuria glaberrima. The sequence continues at coordinate 187,704 of WURT03000018.1, forward strand.
CAGACAGCTGAGAACAACAAAAGTTATGAATATCTCGTTAAAGTTTAAATGCGTGGCCCTTAAATTAAATGGATCTCTCGCTAGTAAAGATCATTCTCACGTTTCCCTTTCTCTTCTATGGAGAGTAATAAAGTTTCCGTTCATAAGAGCAAGAAAATGGTCCCTACCCCTTTCTCCGTGGACGTGTATGGAACTCTTGTATCCTTATTGACAAAACAGGACGTATGCACCCAAAGACACACCACGCTTGTTGCGAAGGTAAGTTGGATAAGGGTTAAATTGAAAGAATGTGACAGTGAGTGGCAGGTTGCAAAAATATAGTTTCAGGAACTAAAAAATTCCTTTTAAAGGGAATATGGCATCCCCTCAAACCAGGGAGTTGCTAGCAACTCTCTGCCCAAACATATTTAGGAATATAACCAGAGTTGTAAACACAGTTGATAGCTGAACTTTGATTGACATTCATTCAAACAATACAAAATTTACCTTAACATTTTTTGCATAATAAATTGTACTTCTTCAATGTGCTTTGAAGACCTTTAATCTACCTCAAAATGCTTTCTTAAAAGATAAAGATTATTCTAGAAAAAAATGATTCCTAAAATTTTGTTCAAAACTTTTCAGGCTTACCATTGAGAGAGAATCTTATTAATTGAAATATTCAGTCTGCTTCAAACAAGTGCTCACGTTTCTTTTTTACTTTTTAGCGCAATAAACGATTTAACACAAAACTTTAAGGTATTTGACGCATGCTTTCAGTATTAAAACATAAGTATAAAGTGAAAGTGGAGACAGAGAATTATGTAGAAAAATGTTTCATTCGAAAACACATTTTAAGAGTGCAAACGTTTCAGATACAACGTGTCAGAGAACGTGTGGAGACAGAGAATTATGCAGAAAAATGTTTCATTCGAAAATACATTTTAAGAGTGCAAACGTTTTAAATACAACGTGTCATGTTTACATGTGTTTAACACACCGTTTTTGAGCATCCCCCTCTTCAAATTTTAAGTGAGTAGGCTCCACAACTGGACGAATTCTAGAAGTTCCCAGGCCACTAGATCAGGCTAAAGGCACACCTCCTTACACGAATTCCACCCAAGGCTGCGATCGAGCGGAAGGAGATGAAGGACATGGTCCCCCATAATTTGGTTGGGCTTATGAACCATCTTTCATCCCTCAAATATTTGATAAACGACCATAATATTTGGGAGGTCTATTATTGTTAGTGTGAGACATAACGCCTTCCAATAATTTGGTTGGTGGGGACGAAATGTTTATATTTTAGCAAACTTGGTAATAATTGCTGATGTTCGTGTGAATAAAGGTATTCCGATGAATTAAAAATTTTTCCGGCCCGCTTTACGCCCACACTAATAAGTGTGTATGTGTTTGTTCGGTGAAACATAAAGCAACACATGTACATTCCCTCTGTAATTTGGTTAGGAACGTAATACCTTTTTCAATCTCCTCGTAAAGTTGGTAAAGTGCGGTGATGTTTGTCAAACTTGGTGTCTGTGAGACGTGGTCCCCTCCAATAATCTGCCTAGAGGGTACCCTAGGGAGTACCTTCAAAATTTTGGCAAAATCTGCAATACTTGCTACTATTTGCGTCTACGCTTAGACTGTACGGCATGATCCATAAGGTTTTGGTTGAGGGGGACTGAGTCCCTTCCATCCCACTCATTTTTCTCTAATACATTAATATTTAGCTTTATTGACCATGAAAAGAAAATCTGTTTCTGCTCGTTTCGAATACATTTTTCGCCACAAACGTGCCCGGTAATTAATGAAACACTTATACACACTGACAAATTGTTATATTCAACTCTATATTCAGGGCCTTCAAATAAAGCTCTTAACTGGACTACCCCAATGCAACCCTATGAGATACCCAGTGCTCATAAATAACTAAATTTGATTCAACACTTACTATAGCCTTTGGTTAAAAGCGAAAGAACTCGGTTTATTTTAAGTCAAATCGAGTAAACGTTCAGATAAGATCTCTGTTCTTGCCCCAATTGATAAGATTGTTTTCAACGTTTTTAGATGTTTTTAGAATGATTCTCCTGGAAAATAGCGTCATACTTATTTGCGTGGATATTGTGATATTAAATGTTTTGGACTTTATTATCCCGGTGATTCCATCTCCATTTATTGATACAGCAAACAGAATGACAACAAATCCACAGTAAAATCACCAAGGGAGACCTTAAAGGGAAATATTGCGTTTGTAAGACGTTTTATTTAATCTATCCTGTTTTACAAACGATCAGGTCCTTTTCGATGAAAGAGAGGTAACTGGGAAAAAATTCTAGCCTGTGAGCCCTAATTAACAAGTAATTAACCTTTTTGTTACAACTGACAAATTTGTTCACCCAAACAATTATGCATACAAAACCACACCTTCGCACACCTTTGAGATCCACCAATCACATCAATTTATCACGGTACGTCAGACAATATCAAACGCCTACTAAAACATGTGAAAAATGTTCGTAAAATACGAACAAACTTCTGAGAAACCGTTATGACCCTTTTATTCAACTACAGTTAGTATACTATAAAGGGGTTCTTGAAACTTTCCTGGTATACAGTACACAAAGTAATAGTTTAATTCGAACTGTAGCCGTTTGGGTCTTAGCAATCCGCTGCGCTTTCGGAACTTCAACAGGGTGTGAAAGAGATTGTTGGTGCCTCAGCAACTGCTTCTATATCGTTTTATCTCCAATAAAGAAACGAAAATTTTACGAACCTGTGATGCCACTCGTCAAAAAATTTCGTACAAGTAGTATTTCTCAACAAATAGTGTAACATTCGTTCCATCCTGTAGTCAGTGTCATCGCCCTATTCACCATGCTGTTCATGCTGTTCAAGTCTCACACTGTAATGCACACAGTGTGGGACGTGAAGAGCATAGTTGGAGATGGCACTAATCGAATCTCTCTGGGTGGGCTGCAATATCCCATAGTACAGCACAGACGGTACGGAAACTGTGGTGGTCGCGTAGCTTGTTGTGAGCATGAAGGACAATGTTGTGGGAATTGCTTTGGGTAAGCGAGGTCAGCACGCATTGCGTGATGATCGAGTGTAAATATGACC
>WURT03000018.1:190905-223417 GCA_009936505.3 Holothuria glaberrima
ACTTGCTATTTGGAGTTGCACCCCAAGATCCCGTACCAAGCCTTCGTTACTACGATTGGCCCAAATATCCTACAGTATAAATCATCCCATATGTTATGAATATTGGACACTGTTTGAGTATAGAAAAGCTTACTTCAAGGCCCCTATAAGGTGCAATTTGAAGGGTTTTAGAGGCCATTTATTCATGTAAGTTCAAACATTCCTGTAAAAGTGTCCTCTTCTTAAGTAAAAAACCAAGATATTGACAATTTATTTTTATGGAAATGAAAAGGGGGGGATTTTACCCTCCTTATTCTGGAAGGGAGGGATGAATCCTCTCCCCCCCCCCTCCCCCCTTGACAGAAACCCTGCTAGTTGCAATACCACAAAAAGGATTTGACCATCTTGTCAATTTCTGTTGCAGAAAATGCATGTTTGGGTTCTGAAGGCAGGCTGTCCTAGGAATACTTGATGCTACCCACTAATGGTCACATGCAATCCAGCCTGATTTTCCAGGTGATATGGTGGCAAATAAAGTTACAGCTGATCTTCAAAGTAATCTTGCTAGAATTTCATCAACTCCTAGCAGGAATAACCCAATCAGAAAATAATGATCTCATTAAATTTACGTCTCATCTTGAAGAATTTTTTTTTTTGGGGGGGGGAGGGGGGAGTTGTTTGTGGTCAGACTTATTCTGGAGACAATCAGGAAGGATTTCATGACAATGTTTCAATTGTTATTTTACTCTTTTTTTTCCCCTTTTTGCTTAACACGTGGTCAATCTTTTCTCTCAGAAACACTGTGACACTGGCTTCATTAAACGTGTGCAATACCTATTACATCAGCCATACAATACAGGCCAGTCTCTTGGGTCTCCCATCTCCTTAAATCATTATATCATTCAGTAACTTCTCCTTTCTCTTAACTGCCTCTGACATAAAATCCATCTTGCCTATATGCTGTTGTGTTTGCATTACCATGTAAGCTCCATATAAACAATGACGGATACAGTAATTGCGTACACTCCAATAATGCTCTAGTATCTTCTAGTACAACCAGCACTATGGGTGTTAGACAAGTATACAGTACACTATACATACAGTTAGGATACTACTAAAAGATCTGAGGTATGCCTAGATATTCTAAACAGCTCAACAGTTATGTGGCATAAAAGAATGCTGTGTCTGGGATATGTCCTACCATCATGTTAATGGAAGCAAAGTTGCCAATTACCGTATGTACGTGTTCTAAAACACAGGCTGACAAATTGTATAAAATGTATGCAGCATTGCAAGGTCTTTTATCAGGGGTGGCCATTTTGTGGGCATCAGAAGATAACTTCTAAAGCCCCCTTGCACCAGGACGGGGATCCAAATGGACCAGTCCTACTTTAGATCATTTTTTTACTGGCATAAGTAATTTAAAAAGGAATAAAACTAATATTACAGCAGCCTACCAGTTAAGTTTTTATAAAGAAACAGTCAGCAAAGGCTTTGATTACCATTTCTTGATTCACAGGTGGGACAGGGACAACGTTGGTTTCACACTGTATGCGATACCATAGGCCTTTTACACAATATGATACAACACTTTAAACATATCGCTGCAAGCCTGTCCCACTACAGGTGACTCTTTCTTCTCTCAGTGATATACCAGTGACCGACTAGTCATGTGATCAAACAATAAAGCAATTCTATCTCGTCACTGATCACACAAAATATTGCTCAATGACAAGTGGGTGAAAGTTGAAAAATTCTCAAATCATTTTTATTGTGTCGTATCCCATCATTTATCATATTTCATTGTATCCCGCCTGTGTTGTGAAAGGATTAAGTAATCACGCTGTTTTCAACATTTTTTATACTATCACATTGCGTCACATTGTACCTAGTGCAAAAGGGCCTTAAAGGAAGGGTTTAAGCAAAAAAATAGTTTTCATATGTGAAAGAGAAACTAAATGTAGGTAATTTGGTGCAACTTCCATTCAAATTAGACTTGTAGTACTTGAGAAATCAGCAATCGAAGTGACCCAAAGTGTGCTTGAGGCAAGTATAAGTTAGGTCACTTTCTCACATTGATGAGAAATGCTCTGTTTCCTTTGTTTTATCAGTCTGTTTTGTAGACTTTGAAGTTAACAGGAATAGGAGCTTCCCATGGAGAATTTGAACTTGGTAAAATTCCCATGCCTCTCATACATTCACATTCCAATAACAGAGGATTATGGAGGAGAAAACTGGTGAAGTTTAACGAAAACCAAAAGAGAGTTCATTAATATAAGGTTATGACATCATTTGTGCTTGCTTACAGTGCAAGTTAACATTGTCTTGAAAATGTTAAAACTTTTAACTGTTAATATCTTGAGAACCACACATCCGATTTCAGTTGATGCAAATTTCACCAGAGTGCCTACAGAAAAAATTTTATTACTCCCAGGGCTCGTGATAGCCGGCATCGCATCACAGTTTGCAGCACAAAAGAAGCACTCTTGCGATCCAATTTCTTACAATGGATCACGTGTTTGTGATGCAAATATTTGGCACCAACAATGAAGGTTTTACTTTTTAATGTGTACAAACCACCCGTATTTGAAAAACTGCTATACACTATTGACAAAATGCTATGCAAAACTGCAATCTACATAGCAGTTTTGCTATACAATTTCTATTTCTTAGCGTGAGCCCTGATTACTCCTATAACATATCAAAAGACGATTTGAGCTAAGACCCTTCTTTTTAAAGGCGCCGTTCTCATGTCTTCATGACTGTTCACATGGTATCAACAAATCGTACAGTATTTGTAAAGATGTAAAACTAGAGACAATCTCTCACTCTCTCTTCCAACCATCCTCTCCAGGGAAAATTTGGACGGATATTGTACATTACTTTCTGAACAAAAGCAAAAAAAAGCTGAATTCCGTTCAGTACTGCTGTACGGGTGGTACATATGATGGAATTAAACTTACATGCCAGGAATGTTCACTTCACAGAGCTACTTATCAAGTCCCTGTGAATGCACTGTGCTACACAAATTTGCTAAACAACTTCAACATTATCAGTCACAGGGGTGGATCGAGTGTGTTCAAAGGGCGATTTCACCTACATTATTTTAACTTTTTACTGGAAGCTCCCCACCCATGTAACCCTGCATGACACTTTCATTACCTTGAATATACAGAACTGTACAGCGGAAAATTTCTGCGAGGCTAATTTTTTGCAATTCCGTGCCTTGTACACACATTATTTTCCCAGGTCTTTAATTCGTGATTAGTTACTTGGTCGCAAATAGCGCGACAATTAAACTCGCGTGAAAATTTTCCACTATACAGTATTGCATTACACAATGCACAGTACGTTGCAAACTACCTGCTACCAAAAATAGTGAGTGAGCAGGTTTGTCAGTGAATCAAGTCTAATGGGTGAGTGGGATGGTGGTTCTTAATTTTGTGCTCTTTTCAGATTGTAAAGAGTGAACTACGTACTTGCCAAAAACCTCACAGATTTTTTAGTTCACACTTGCCTCCATTGGCAAATTTCAAGTTTTTCTGTTACATTATTTGGGACACAAAACAAAATACTATAGCTCTTTCCCCCAACCCCATTATAAACAACATGACCTACAAAGTGACACTCGTAAAATAAAATTTTGAACACACGTTCTATGGTGAATATTATACTTTGAGCTATTATACTTACTATCTAGTTTGCAGGGTGTATTATCAATTACACACTGTTTCATATAGGAGTCTTCTATCGTCGGATCATAGTCGGCCACAAAGTATGACTGGTGAGGAAAAAGGAGAGTTGCAAAATTAGTCTCATCTTTTGAACGTTTTCTCACTGTGTGGTACCACTGGGAATTAATTTACTTTTACTACCAATCTGAGTACAGCATGTCAAAATTAGGAAGAGGGCAGGGTTGAGATAGTCTGAGATACCCACGTACTCCTAGTAGTATGGACCTAACGAAACTATGCTGAAATAATCATGACTGGTAACTATTCATGATTACCACACTAGTAAAGAGTACCTCAAGTCTAAAACTATGAGAATATAAATTTTAGAGGTTACAAAATGAATCTCATTCATCCGACTCTCATTTTCATAGCTTACTCTACTGCTGAGATGTAAAATGTTGAAATTTATTCTCTAAATTTGGAAAATTTGATTGCACTTAATAACTTGCAATGTCCTCTTGTATAATTCACATTACCAGCTTTCGTTTCCTTTTGAAATTACTGTAACATGGTTATATGGCCTTGAATAGTTACAGTTTTCTGGCACAGCATATGTTGTTCAAAGAGGGCTTTTATAGTCAAGTCACCTTAAATAGTAAAACAGTGTTCACATTTTGGTAAAATGTGCAGTGGCTTTTGAAAAAACAAAGAGAAACAAGGACATTTACTTGAGTAGTATACTGTGTTCCTCTATTTTTTATTTATTGAATGACATCACAAGTTATTGCACAACCTACTATTTTACATTTGTAAATTGAGTGAATAAGCTTTAACATTTTATATCTCAGTGCAGAAATGTCCTGTGAATTTTAAGCTTTGCAATACATATTTTCGAAATTTTAGACTTTAGGTATGTACACTCTAAATCACTGCTATTTCTCATGGCTACCATAGTATACGATACATTATAGGTACAGTTGCTCTATAGTGCTGTACATTCACCTTTCTCTGCATGCACAACTGACATGCACCAAATGACTCGTTTTTCATGAAAACACAGAAAGCAATTTACTGTATGTACAGTAGGATGTATGCGTTATCCTACTCGTTATACTATTTTGAGGCAAAGCTTACAATTTTCTTGCAAATGAAAGCAATTCATTGAGAAATACTTCAGCATAAACAAATACAGGAAATTATTAATCAATTAACTGCTGCTATGCAAATAAAGGACGATTAATCCAATCCATGTGTATCTTTCATAATCGCGATAACTTATCAATTAATGCTCTGCAACGATTCTTTGCATTCTCTAAAAGCATATAATAACACTTGCCTTGAAATAAGACTGGTGCTCTGCAAAGCACCAAAAGCTGTACTCTAAATGCTCATGAATAAAGGCAAAGCGGTGGTTCAACTAGCACTATAAATAGCACCAGACGAACATTGTAAACGTTCGTAAAATTAGGCATAATACTGTACTACTGCACAATTTCAGCATCAACAAACAAGCGTTGCTTATACTTGGTTTTGTGGAATATTTAATTATCATTCAATAGGAAAACATGAAGTTGAAAAGTAAACAAAACCAGCTAACGGTATGTATGGTAATGCAGTCAGTGGCACCCATATGAATGATAAGTTGCGGCACATTTGGCAAAACAGCCCAACCAAAGCAACAAGCAGAACTCACTTTACAGGTAACTTGGTCACAATGATCAACGGTGACTGAATCATTTATGGTGCACTGTAAGTTCCAAGAATCTTAAGAGACCTCCAACTTCTCACCCAATGGGCTGAACATTATCGTGAAGGAAAGTGAGGACAGGTCAGTGGACCAACCCCCTGCCACAATGGAGGTGTGGTGTAAAAACGATCTCCAAATGCCTTGCTTCACTCAGGAAATAATGCATGAGATATAGCAAAGGGTAGGTATATATGTATGAAAAGTGAACATTACACAGTACCCTAGAAGATGGTATGTATGTGTAGAACCATGATATTTTGCAAAATTCAAGAGTTTTAAAGAATGGTAAAAAGCACCAGAAAAGCTCCAACATAAAGCTTCTCAGAAGCTGCTTGTTGTGCCACGATGAAAATCTATCCTCAAGCCATGTACATACACATGCAATGCAAAGTATATGTCAACATTTTGAAATGGCTGAAAATACATGTGCTTGCAGGGCTCTACACTTACAGTACTTTCAAACTCACTTGCCAAATACTGTAGGGCAAATAACCACTGAAATTTTAGTAAGGTGGAAAAAAATATTGATATCCCACATGGTTTCATACTGTACTGTCACACAAGTGACAACGGTCCTTGAAATTAGTCTTCAGAATCATCAAATTTTACCATTCTTCAATTTTTGGAGATGAAAAAGTTAGTACACATACTGTACATACTTAATGAACAGTCCTGTCATTAAAGGGTTCCGAACCCAGGAGTCTGGGAGCCTCAACCTTTTTTTCATGAGTCCTCAAGTGGTTTTTGAAATGAGATTCTTCAACTTGAATTTTCCTTCATACTGTGAGAAAATATTTTTCCGCTTCAGTTTGAGATAGGAGTTATCACTTGCACATTTGGGCAAGTTAGAAATTGAGATAGCTTGACCTAAAAAATCTTTGCTAGCGCCAGGCAATCAGGCAAGTGTTAATGTAGAGCACTGGCTTGAGATATACTTTTTCAAAGTAGGGTAAGGGGTTTGTACTCAGAAGAAAAAGAAGCCAAGGAGGTGTTTTATAGGACATACACAAGACACTGCCATTTCTCATGATATACAGTAATGCATAGTAAATTCTGAGGCTAACTTTTCTTTATTCACTGTATACCAACTGATGGTAGTTATCTGCTTACAAGGTGCCATCAAGCTCGTAATTCTGAGTCCCTATTTAACAACCCCCCCCCCCTCCCCCACAACTACAAACAAAACATCCTGGATGCAATATAATCAAGTACAAGGCTGTCCACACCAATACAAATAATAGGTCTATTAACCCTTTCAGTGCTCCAGGCAGGAAATCTAAGTATCAATACAAATTGGGTATAGTTTAGGAAAACTGGCTTTTGATAAATTATTTTAAAGAGTTACATTAATATAAATGGGTTACACATTTGTAAAAATATTCTTTTCACCAAAAATAACCACTAGCCTAAATCTGACCACTTTCTGCAGTTCTGGTACCCAACATACATGTACATCTGAGAGCATGCACACATATCTTTTTAAAGCAATATGAAGATGATAAATAATGTCACAAACACCTTTCAAAAACATTGCATCTTAACTTGAATGTTATCCTATCAAAGACAAGTAGTTCAGATTATAATCTATGAATATTGAAATTATACTGTTCTGAAGCATCCCAGAGTGCAATGTAACTTGTCATCCATATTTCATGAGTTGAGTGTGTCATGAACAACTTTTGACGTGGTACGTTTACATGGTCGCTTTATTTATTGCTAGCATGTGACCTTTTTAATCTACAGTAGATCAAGGGGATATGGCACAAAGATCCAATCACACAATACAAGCTAACAGGTCTGAAGTAAAAATTGTACCTGATCCTAAAAGATTTATCTGGTCGATATTGGCACACACAATGTTTCTAGTGTAGATTAAGAATGATGCCTTCAGTACTTTATAGCCTTGAGGTACTCCTCTGAAGAGAAGATACAGAGAGCTGTTTCTTAGAGAGAAATCTTTCATTGAAGAGTTCAACAAATATGGTAGTGATAGAATGTTGATTTGATAGTACTTCTCTACTGTACAGTAAGAGTAAAATGGCTGTTCCAATACAAATCATACAGTAAAAATCATTAGATTTAGCAGTGACATCATTACCTTCAACTACTTGAGTAAAACAATTTGGTATATGATGTCATAATTTCAATAACAAATCGCAATCAAGAAAATAAATGACTAAAGTGGCTCACCAGACTGGGACAATATGAACCAATCAAGGGCTATCCCAGTGAACTTCCAAAGTAGCACATTTGCGATGCTCATGGTCTCACTTCACCCTCACATTGCAAGCAGGATGGCCTTGCAAAGATCAAAATGACATATCTGCACAGGACAACAAACTCACATCTACACAAGGACTACTGTATATCAGTACTTGGACTTCAATCAGAACAGTTACTGTAGGTACAGTAGTATACTTGGTTACACCTCTCTGTTCCGACGTCTCTGTGTTCCGATTCATGAAGGACAATGGTAGGATGAGGGCTTGTTCTAACCTAACCTTTTCTTTAACACTAACCTCAACGGGGACTTTTCGGAACATAGAGACGTCGGAACAAGGAGACATCGGAATAGAGAGCTGCCCCCATATACTTGGTGCATACTGGAACAAGTGACTGGGACATGAACACACTACACCTCAACCTACTGTACTGTATGACTGTACTAGTATGCTAAGTGTCAGTTCATTTAAACACATTCCCAGCAGTAACAGTAAAGTCCTCCCAACTAGGTTTTCTTTTAGCCCATCCTCCAGTTGAAACAGAAAGCACCTGTCTAGTTCACCCTCAAGAAAGGGCCATAGTACAAACTACAGTATCCTGCACTGAGTTTAATTTGCTGTAAGGGAATACTGTAATATTGACACACTATGTGTGTGAGTAACTGACTGTACAAATCATAGACCAGCCAGCGTGAAGCTATATTGTTTAAATGAATGTCAATTAAAATAGTCATTAAATGTATTCAGAAACTAGAGGGCTACTGTATTCCTAATGTGTTTGGGTAGGGAGTTGCTAGCAACTCTGTAGTTTAGGAGAATGCACATACTGTATGCCCTTTAAGCTATAATACTGTAGGTCAAGGTGGCCCTTTAAGCTATAATACTGTAGGTCAAGGTGGGACACCAGCACAACACAACTATTCACGTACTTGTCAACTGTACCCACAGCTCATACTGTACATACATGAGCAATAGTGGGCTATTGCAACACTTTTGCCATGGATGTGCTGCTAACTTAGTCCTCGACATACTGGAATTACCTTGATGGTACCTTGTAAGCCTGAATGTGTGTTGTGAAAAATGGACACAGGAAATTATGGGGACTTGCAAAAAGCTTTACACATACAGTACAGCCCTGTACTTTCAAACTGTGCAGGGACTTGGCTTAAATATTTGCCAGGAATTGGAGCAAAATGATGCCACATTCTAGCAACTTATTTCCAATTTACTAGGTATGAAACATACTGTTGTATAATTTTCAAAGATCACATCCCCACTTAAGTCCCAGCTATGCCCAGGGAAGGGTTCTGTGGTTAAAATTGGCAAATGCGTACAGTAAGTCTGGAACGATCCCATTAAGACAGTGAGAAAGTCTGGTGTAAGTATATTAGCAATGTTATGAACGCTAAATGGAATGCATACGTTAAAACCTTACAGGTATTCAGTCACATGCTTTGAAAACTGGACACCACATCCCAATGTGAAGTATATAAAATTATGTTGGACATAAGATCATTTTTCCATACTTCAGTCACAATGGAAATTACATAACCAAAAGGTTTCACAATCAGCAATAACACATGCCTTTGATTTTTGAAACCTGTTGTGCTTTGCTTTCACTAGGATCACTGTCCTCGAACAAAACTCTACCAACAAGTGCAATCCTCATAGTCTACCTCAGGATTTGAAATTTCTGGAGGTTTGTTACAAAGATCCAGTGGTGCATAAATTTGACAAACTTGTATCACTAGCCAAAGGACATGGGCAGTAGCCCTACAGGGTGTGTGTGTGTGTTTTCTTCTTTTTTTTTTTTTTGTACAACTGTAGCCTACTGTGCTTTTCTTTCTTTTTTTTTTATAACTATCACTGGTCCATTTGTGGTCTGAAATAACTCCAGTCTGGCTGGCTTGCATATAATACTGTACAGGTTTCTACAGATCCCTAGTTGTTCACTGAATTTAATTTGTAAATTAATTAATTCCAGATCAGTCTGACAAGTGCCTGGTATACTGTATTCAGTTTTACAATCTGCCTGGTAAAACCATGTGTGCATAGTACTGTATATAATGCACTCATGCACATGGACATGAAAAGTTTTTCAATTAAAACTAGCCATTATTCAGGAATCATGAACACCTTTAATAATTCTTAGTACAGAAAACATATACTTCCTTCAGGAGAATAGTACTACTGACGTGAAAATGAAACTACACCTCCTATGCTTTATAACTTTAGTACAGTGCAATGGGATGTGTCAACAACATCCGTGACTTTGTTCCGTTGCTTACTAAAGTACAATATGTGATCAGCCATAAAAGAATAGCAACACCGCTACTTCAACTTCTGTGCAACTGTAACTCGATGCAGGGTTGGAAAACATGTTTATTTCCCCGAGAAGGGAGTCAAGCTGTTGTCCACAGTTCCTTCCATGTTTTCATTTAGAGAAAAGGTAAATTCCCTTCCAAATGCCAAAATTTCCCTCCAAGAACACACATTTCCCTGGAAAGAGCCTCCCAGGTTTCCACCTTTTCCACCTATGTTGATATATCTACATCCAAAGTCAGGATAATGCTTTTTACATACATGAAAAAGACACTAACGGAACACAAAGTACCAAACAAAAACCAGGACTGGACATGGACACAAAAGGCAAACTATTCACATTGAGCTAGATTTCAGTGCATGTACTTTAATTAGAAAAAGAGTTCCTTTAAATGTTGGGAGTATTTAAGGAATGACCATACAAGCATGGTTGCTACCACATTCAATAAAACGAAAGAAATCTGACATCTCACAGAAAAAAGTCCTTTATGAATAACCAATAGATTCAGTCCATAGACAAAGACACTTTACACCTGTCTGTAAGATACTTTCAGTTATTGAAAGGTAAAGAACAAAGCACTAAGGTTGGCCATTACATTCACAAGTAGAGTACTTGAAAAAACTTCCTGTCTTTTTGTCTTCATTGGTTCTGTTCAGGATGGAATATTCAGCCATGATGAAAATCTCTTTATTTGCAAACAAGAGAAGTAGTATCAAAACACAAATGCTGCAAATAAGAATATGAAGATCAATTTCCTGTCCATGATATATTTAATTCCTGTAGTATTCAATGGGATGCCTTTTTATTTAAAAAATAAGTTTTACAATGTGTTGTACTTTTACAGTGTAGTGATGTATTGCTGCTAATGCCTGGGCAGACTTGGATACAAGTGCAGTACTTTGCAAAGTACCAGACTGGATACAAGAGCAGTACTGTACAAAGTACAGTATATATTGAATTCAAATATATATAGTATAAGGACCAAGACAACCTTGACATGAAGGTCAATACTGCATCAAATTTTACCTTTGTAATTTGTATGGCTGTTAGCTAACACACACTCATCTCATTTTACATTATTTTAGAAGATTTAACACTGCACACACCTTAATTTCTGCATACAGTAAACATGTAATGACTACACCAACACCTCCCACAGAAAACCACAATTTACTAACTGTGCCATGATATGCAAGAATGACAAAGTATCTTTGTATACTGTACAGTATGTACATGCCACTTCTAAAATTTCAAGCAAACATTTTCAGAATGTTTAGCAATTTATTTGTTTACACTAGGCAATAAGGATAATGAAGTTGGGAATAACTAGACTAATGCCTTTAGTTAAGTTTCATGTTCTCTTGTGTAAAATGCAACTTTCAACTTCTTCTAGCTCCTTCATCTTTTTGAGGGTACTGTATTTAAACACTCAGCTTTTAGCCTTTGCTTGTGTTTATAATGTGCCTATGATCATTGTCATAAAGGTCACATAGGCTAAAGTTTATATTTTTATTATTTAATACATCGCAATATACATTTTTACTGGAAGGTGACATAGGGAGTTAGCTTTAGAACAATGTACATGAATAGACTATACTGTACATCGTCAGCATGATCTTACTGTAGAACACAGGAAAACTCATAGCAACCTACATTTAATCAAAAAGTTCACCATGTTATGAAACAATTAGAATGTCATCAACACACAGTACATTTATGTGGTGACAGCATGCCAAGGAATGTAAGGCTCTGAGCTGAGTGGGCTTGGGCAACCCCATATCTTGGGTTCACATACTTGCCAGGTTCTGTAGCCTTTAAAGTCAAACCTGGACCTAACCATGGTGTCATTAATACTTTAGTATACTTATACTGTAACCTACCTACTGTATGAGTATTCTACACATCCAATATGCAAACAGTGTATTACAGGTTCTTTTTGGCTGAGCTGCTAAATGTAGCTGTCCCAGCAGTCGTGTACAGATATTGTACCCCAAACTTTGATAAGAGGTGTAACCATTGCAACACTCGAAGAATTCAAGAACTATTCACATGTGTAATCTCCTCCCACTGTAATTTCATGCATTGCTTGGCAGCAACTCTTTGTGATTCAAGTCTGGTGTATCAACCTTCATGGCAACCCGTCTAAGACATTTTTCTAGGGGAACAAATGCATGGACAGTATAATAGGGTGCCCGTCAACAAGGGGGCCATCAAGAGCACGTCTAGCCTAACATACCGTATCACAATATTGGAATGATAGGTTTCTTAATTCCACATTCGACAGTCACCTCATCATACATGTTCCCACTATACGTAGTGCATTCCAGTGCAGGATCAGGACTAGACATTACTGAGAGCACTGATGGCAAAAGGCTTTTATGCCTTTTATTGCTGAAGTGCCCCTCAAAAAGGCTTTAAGCAACAGTAGAAGATGTTGTCAAAGCCATTTTCTTACGCCTAGTATTGCTGTGTCCCTTTTGAGACAAAAGACAGAATCTTTAATGTCACAGACATATTACCCCCTTGCTACATCTAATTTGCATTTAAAGTCTTGCACACTGCACAAAAATTGTAGTTTTGAAACTGAGCCCCCAATGTATGCCATTTTTGCTAGCAAGATCACCCTGTAAGATCACCCTGTCAGGAGTTGGGTGAGAACGAGTTATTCAAAGGACAATTACAATCTGTCATTTCCAGTAAGTACACCACAGGCTAGTGAAGCACAAATCTATTCAAAAGGTTTAATTTTCCCATTCTATGGTTACTTTGAAATTCTACTCAGATTTTTAATCACACTGTAATGACAGACAGGATTTCTCATAAGGGAGGGAAAGTCTGAAAAGGGGACCAGGGGTAAATTATGCAGCATCTCTAAAAATCAAAATATAGCAACAATGTTTAACCAGGGTTCTTGCCAAGCTATTCAAACTGAGTGCTGATGTCCAGTTTGTACTTCACATTTTCACTCTGGACCTGGTTTGAAAGTTTAGCATGCAGTTTAAATTTCAAGCCCACAATGATAAAAGGCAACCATAAACAAAACTACAGTATAAATACTTTGTAACAGCTTTCTGTGGCGATAATGGTAAACGCTGACAGGTATTAAATTTGTAATGTTAGTTGCCCAGTCTGTATGTTGGGCGGCAAGCCGGTATTCACATAAGTACTGGTACACATTTTACATGGAATACAAATACCCAATGTTTGTAAGTGCATTACTATTACTGGTACTTGATCAATTACTGGAATTTCATTTTAATTAATATTCCTATTTCACTTTTCTTTTTATTCCAAAAAAGAATGGACAATTACGTACAGTATGTATCTTTCTCTCTACCATGATGTGTGAACTGAATGTATTGCACACCCATAAAACTGAAATTAATTTACCTAGTTTCTTCCATTTTGCTTAATACTGAAATGCAAAAGCAGCCAGTTTTGATTTACAAGTGTTGATAAACTTAGTGCAGTTCAGGTATGCAAAGAACAATATTTAGAGCAATGGGGAATATGTCAACACTCTTTATTAGACCATTTAATACTTTCATACTGTACTTTGTAAAGATTTTCTAACCCGTGATTGTTAAGCAGCTTACAGTTAAATGCCTGTCCTGATTTACCAACTGTGTTACATACGGTACCCATACCTATATTTCACAAAACCACCCAACCCCAATACCGGTCTGTTTTACATATGGTACCGGTACCAAAATTTCACAGTACCACCCAATCCTAGTCTGTATATTCCTGCCTAGAACCATGTTAAACTTGCATAGTGTCTATGGAAAAAAATACCACCTGCAGCCCTTTTTTGTCCACCCCTTGATGCTTTATAATTTGTTGGCTTATCATTTTAAGTTCAATTATCTCTGTATATACTTGTGGTGTGGCCATATGGATAAACGTGGTGGCATTTGAAGAGGGTTGTCCTATCTATAACAGCTTTTCAAAAGATACCAAATTTGATCTATATTGTTGTGTTGGTTAGTTACACGAAGTGAATTTGTAATTCATAAGCCATATTGGCTTCTCCACTACCCATGGTTGCTTAGCATTGTAAAACAACTGCCCTTCAAGGCCTGAAATATTAATATTATTACACTGTATGACCAAAATGTCAAAGGCCTAATTTACAACTACAATATTACATACACTCAATTTGCAGGTACAGTACTGTAACTCAAGGCAGGTAGTACACGTTAACACTTCAACAACCTAAATTTGACTTGAAACAACTCATTCAACAGCTGTTACTCATCGAGGGTGAGTACAGTATGATATGGATATAGTCCTAGCCAACTAGTCCTGAAATAGTCTGATCGCATTGGATTGTATGTTTTTTGCACATTGTGTCTGTGTAACCCAATTCACCCCTATTGATTATAGTGAGTATACCGGGCTGAAATTTTGAATTTCTGCAACCATCACCTGATTTCCAAACACTCCTTCCTTCACAGTCACTATCCAAAAGATTTGGGTCTCATAAGCATTGAGTACTGCCACGACCAGACTCAACTGCTATGCAAAGTCACAGCTGACTCTACAACTTATATAATTTCTAAACATGTTCGATACTGTACATGTCTGATTCATGAGGTCTGAACATGGCAATGATTCAACTGGCTTTTATAGTTGCTTTACTGTCACATTTGCAGACTTGCCAACCTCAAAAAATGGTAAACCTTGAAGTTCTCCGAGAAACCGGGAAATCACATCTCAAACCTGGAGATTTTAAACAAGTTTCATTACGTTATTATGAAAAGTGTTTTCTAACCAAATGGAATGTCAAAGCTGGAAGAAACTGACAAATTTATGTGAGAAAATAGCCTAAATCTCCCGTATCTCCCATAGAAAATCTTTTGCTCGCCTAAATTAGTCACTTTTCCAACAAGGACACATCTGCGATTCAACAACTTAACCAGTGATAGAAAGCACTGATCTTTATCTAAATATGGTAACTTATATGGCATTGCATCAAAACACGATTTTCACTGTGTCATCTGGTATTTTCACTGTGAGACCATGCTCAAAACCTAGAGACTCACAGTGAAACCAGGAGAGTTGGCAAACTGTGTTTGTGGTATGCAGTATGTGCTGTACTAGTAAGGGTTACCCTGACTAGTGCTGCACTAGCCTTCAGGTGTCAGGGTAATTTGTACATATATTACTACTGTACAGGGTAAGTTGGCAGGCTTTTGTGTACAAGGTGAAAACATCATTTGACACAGTATGTTTCCAACGATGAAATGCAACTGTATTCTGAGGGTCAAATGTATATCCGTGTCACTTCTGCAAATGTCACAATGCATGGAATGAAAACAATTCATGTCAAATACTACACATGTATATAATGTAATGCAGTCCAGTACTAAACCACACAATCGGGAGGTGACCTGAATACATAATTTAGCCAGTAGAATCTAGGCCTACATCAGAACTCATAAAAAAAATACCACCTCCTAACTACGTACTGTACCTGGCACTGTACCTTCTGTTCATAATACCTGTTTAGTTTAAGTTTAACGTTTGAGGGTCAGGAAGCCATTTGGCTCATTGACGACCCTATGCCAGAGTGAGCGTGGATGAACACCGGCGAGCTTCGCCTTCGCCTGTTAGCGTGCTGTCTATAGGCATAGGGCCTATGCTATAGGCTACGCTTTTTGGGGGTTTCAACACGCATTGAATTTTACTTTCTGATGAGCCCATGTTTGCAAACTCAATTGTCAAGTTTAAATGATGTGTGCATAGCCAGTAAAGAGCAATACGGTTACCATATTGGCATTTTGGTGTTGGCTTGTAGAATTTTAAAACACGCCAAAAAGTATTTTGGCCTTTTTTCATTTTTTCATTGACTAGGCCAACCAATTTTCCTTAAATATGCATGTTATTCCATAATATCTGTCGGGACCTGTAGCACAGTGCACAATTTGTGTCCCAAAATTCACACTAAAAGCATAATAAGTTGTGTTAGCGCCGTCCATGTTTGTAAAAAGCTGGGCTATTTTATAACATATTGATGATTTTTAAGCAATTAGCCTAGGCTTGAGGCTTAATGTCATTCCGGATTTTCATTTGGCATTTTTTGACCATACTGAATGCCAAATTTGGCTGGTTGCCACCACAGAAATTTATGACAGGTTTCCCCAATCATTAGTAGGCTAATATCACAGTGGGAAGCCCTGTAACATACCTTGAGCCCAGCCTGAGTAGCCTATGAATTGTTCCTCATGCAAAGTAGCCTAGCCTAGGCTGCCCATGATTGAATGATGATGTAGTTGGGAGTGGGACAGACATTTACACTTGCAGTACAGTACATTCTAGGCCTAGGCTAGGCTAGGATACTGTACGCATTGGCTAAGCCTTTGACTAAGAAGCAAGTTGCGTTAGGTCTAGCCTATCATGTTAGGCAAAGTTCACAGTGAAAGATATGAGGGTCTAACGACGTGGCTCCTCTATTTACCTGTATGAACTGTATCGTCAGGGCACTTTTACCAACGCCTCCTCCGCCTACTACAACTATTTTGTGTGTTTGAATACTGTTTACGGCACCGACTCCACCCGCCATTTTACACTCAACCGGCTTCTTATTGTAGCCAAACCAAGTGCGGCAAGTCACTGAGTTAGTATGTTGTTGCTGTAGACATTGAATTCACGAAAATTTGTTGATGGGTCCTTTTAACTGGAAAGATCGGGAAAATTCAATAAGTTTTATTCGTTTTTATTATCCGCTAAGCCGATCACGAGTCACGTCCGTAAAACTGGAATGTGGCGATGACACGAATTCGAAATGTCAATGTTCGGTAACCTCTTCGTTTCAACGGCAGTCAGCCTCATTACAAATAGAAATACTGTGTACTGTTGACCTAGGCTAGTAAATGGGAGTTGTTGACTTATTTCACTAGGATCATATTGCTCTTAACAACTAACTGACTAACACAAGCTTCACACCGTTTCGTAAGGCATACGACGTGAAACCTAACTTTGTGTGTGCAAGACAAGCCGTAAAGCTTAGTGTTAAGGCAGCGCTGCCTAGCTGACTTGCTTGATTGATGAGTGGACGTACTGCATGCTGTGGAGTACTGTAGATCATGCAGAGAAATCTAGCGCCAACGTACCCGGAAGTAGATTCTTGAAAGTTTTGACCACGCCCACAAATGGAAGTACCAAACTAATTTTTGAGGAAATTGTTATTTGAATCGTTACCCGGGATGTTGCTTCGTTTTCCGGTGCTATGACACAGAATACAGTCTATCAATCAATGGTGTATTTTTGTGAGGTTTCATCAGAGAGCCTACGTCACTTTCCAATTATTTTCCAAAGTCGGATCGATTTTCTCCGAAAAAGTAATACAATGTCCCCGATACCTGGGCGTAAACTGAGGTCAAGAAACAACTTCCCCTGCGATTTCCTGCCGTAACTTACTCTGCCTGCCGCCGCACAGTATAAGTGAAACCATAACTTTAAGTTACACTTTCATGAAAAAGTTAATAACATTTGATCGTGGTCAAAAATAATAATTTGTCCAGTGATGCTAAATGCTGTATCGAAGATTTTTTTTACGATTAGGAAATAGGCCGGGAGGAAATTATCGATATTATCGATCCATTTTGGTTTATATGTTTTAATTTTGCCTTGTTTTACGTTTTCCAATATTTCGCTTTCAATTTTATGTCTTCCCACTTGTAATTGAGGGCCTCGGGGAAGATTAGCCTTGGCTAACCGATTTTACCCTCTTTTAAGCAATAAAATAGCCTACTTACCCAAAATACTCCCTAGCACACAACAAGACAGTGGTGAAATAGGAATGTTAGTAATTTGCAGACCATGGCCGTACGGGACTGTTTTTCTCAAGGAGGGCGGTGACTTTTGCCCTACTCCAGACCTCATTTAACTACAGGGGTGGCGCCAGGATTTGCTCGACGGGAGCCAGACTCCCCGAAGGGGAGAGGGGGCAGCAACTCAACCCCGACCGCCCCGATGCCGTCGAGGGGTTGGTGAGGGGGGTTGAACGGAAACTATACCATGCCATAACGGGGAAAATAATTCCGGAATCTAAACTGTGAAAATTTTGGGGGTAATCCTATACTAAAAAGAATCTACTTATTTAGCCTTATTTTTTTATTTAAAGCCATACACTCGTTACTCCAAAGTATATTTTTAGAATAGGGGTATCAAAATTCTCAGTTGTTTACTGCTCTTTGATGGACAGCAAAGTTTGAAAATTCAAAAGATGCACAGTAGCTTACAATCCTCACAATGCTGAGAGAGTGCTTGGATTACACATTATAGCCTTGCATGCTCACCAGGACATAACCTTGAAGTAATAAAATAGATTTGTGTCTGCACAAGGAGGAGTTTTATACAGTTATGGGAGGAGCTACAAGTTGCATAGTTGGGAAAATTGCAACTGTCTGGGATGAGAAGAATTGCCCTTTAACTTTTATTCATTGCACTTCCTTCCTCGAGTGTAGCCGTACCGTAAGACAGACACAAGAGAACATTAACTAAGTTTAACGAAATGAGATGAAAATTCCCGACAATTACATAAATCCATGTATTCTACTTATAAAGTTACTTGAAAAGATGGACAGGGTTTGTACTATATTTAGCGATAAGTAACGGAACTGGGGAGGAGTAGGAAAAGCGTACCGAAAATTTTGGGTTTTATCGCAAAAATGCAACTTTTCAAAGCCAAAATAAGTAAACCGACTATGGGTGGCGACAGAATTTTCCCGATCCGGGTCCGGGCGTGGCCCATCGATCCCAATTTCCGACAGCCCTTTGTCGAGGGGGTGGTGAGAAGGGGATATGAAGGAGCCTAACTATCCCATGTCATTGCAGGGCATATTTTGCATAATATCACTTAATACTTCAAGAGCCGAGTTACTCACTGATCATGCAGGCGCGGATCCAGAGGGGGTCAGGGGGTCTGGACCCCTCCCTGCTCTTGGCCACCAAAACATTTTCAACCATTTTTTCTCCATTAGGAGTAACTGGGCCAAAAGTACCTAAATATCTTCATTTTTCAGACCAAAAAGTGTCCAAATTGAGGAGGTGTTCTTTTATTCCTACACCCCACCAATTTGAATTAAGGCTCAAAACATGCTCCAACTAACTGTCTACGTGAGACTGAGTAGTTTCAAAAGAATTAGAGAAAATGGTCGGCTCTCCAGAACTCGGTGACGTGACCAAAGTTGGGATTTATCAGGATAAAATAATTTGATGTAAGCAATCTTTACCCCATGGTGTATAGAAGTAAATTTTCAGGAAACCAGGGATAGGTCTGGTTTTATGTCTTTGGTTGACTATACGTAGTAAACTTGCATGAAATCAAAACTGGATATATCATTTATGCATGAGTTCCATAAGGATCTCAACTAGAGATGTGTCAAGGCAGTTTAATTTTGAAGTTTCCAAAGTGAAAGATCTTATTGGAGAGTCGCTCAGGTTGTTAGCCCGTTTGTAGGCAATGAGCGGGGGTTTCGGAAAAATCTTAGATAATGTCGGATGTTTCTCGATAAAATGCCAATGTTTTATGAGGCAACTCTTGAGATCCTTGGTTTTGATATAAGGAGAATGTAGAAACTTTAAAAGCCAAAGATGGATTGGTAGGTTTCATTTTTGATGTAATCAGAGATGCGCGATTTTCGAAACTGATAGTAGAGACAATTCCTCTCCAGTAAATTAAATTGCGCGGCTTTAGTATCAAAGTCAGAGCGGTTTTTACTTAGCCGGGGTGGCGCAGTATTTTTCCTTTAATAAATCCTATTGCTTCGGTAACTAGAGGTTTGTTTGTTCTAGTTTATAGGTTGAGTTTTTAGAACAGGGCATTCAGACCCAGACACGTAGCCACGGGGGGGGGCACGTTCCCCCTCCCCCCCCAAAAAACAATTTTTTTGATAAAAGGTCTTCCACTGAAGGAGGAAAAATTATTACGAGACGAGCCTACTTAGAATAAACATATAGGAAGAAAAAATGGAAAATCTCGCACCATTTTGCATCTAGAGTCCTTGCAATTATTAAAAAAATTCAGAGGGGGAGGGGGAACCTTGACCCCTCAGCCAGGCCGGCGAAACTCCAACATCGATGTTGCCCCCCCCCCAAAAAAATTAGTTACTGTGGCTACTGGCCTGTTTGGACCCCTCCCTGGAAAATTCCTGGATCCGCCCTTGTGATGGTGTTCATTGGAGTCTGAATCGTGAAATTGCAAAGCGAAAATTTTTGATAGGCAAAAAACACATGTAAGTATTAAGAACAAAAAAATTAAAAACTGTAGGGGTTGTAGACCGTATCAGGGATAACATACATTGTGTCGAAACCACTTGGACTACCCGATGAAAGAGCCAAACTTTGCTTCGTGAGTCGCTCACCAACTGACCTACCGCATGACACACACTAGAAAACACCAACTAGGGTTTGCGATATGGGATGAAATTTACGATCTTTACATAACCTGTGTACACTGCCCACATGATACTTGGTAAGGTTTAAAGGACTTATGCTATCTAGCTACGTGCAATGGAACTATTGAAGAAACCGCAGAGACTCTACAGCGCGCCGAAAATTTTGGGTTCTTATTAGTGAAATTGTCCTCTTAAGAGCAAAAACAGTTAAACCGTCGGGAAAACTAGTCGCCGTCGGGGCTGCATAATTTATCGTATCGACTAAGACTCACCGACAAAACTGAAAAAGTTCCACGACAAGGGGGGCAGCCCTCCCCGACGTGGCCATGCCGTCCTTCCCCACCCTTATTTAACTGTCCAATTTTCCACCCGACTGCCGGTGAGACAAAATATCTGCCCGATTTAGTCAGGTTTCTGACATTTGGGGAGGCCGCCCCAGCCCCTGGCAAGTACGGCCATGTTTAGACTTGAAGTACTCGAATACGTACTCGTACCCGAGTACATTTTTCTGTACTCGTTCTCATGCTCGTTCTCAGGCCCATGTATATCAGTACAAACACTTTCAGTCCAGGATGTTATTTGTAATCTTCTTTTCTAATTGAAGAATTTAAAACCTACTCTGCTAATCAAATCAGACTCAATCTCAAAACATAAAAACTGAATTGTGCTACTTAGAAGCAGCAACAAAGGATTAGAATGAACCGGTCCTTGTGCAAACTGAAAAAAGTACTACAGTATCAGTCCCTTAGGAATACTAAGTAGTCTTAAGAGTATGATCTCCTTATGCATATAAGTATTTTGGCTCCTCCTTCGAAAGGGAAGTACCTTGCCTTGGTGTAGTGGTCTAGAACTACAGTGTTTTAAATTACCTTGGATCAGCAAGTTGAGTCAACCTCTCAAATTTTCACAATAAAGCTTCTGCAAATTGTAATGTATGCAGTATGAAATGTCCATCCTTGCAAGTTGGTCATTCGACTTCAAACCCTAAGTTTTTATTCCTGCTTAAGATCTGACAAAGTGAAGAAGGCAAAGCGTTATTATAGCATTATCAATAACCGTTGTTTTACCACATGTATATAATATTTCATTCACCTCTAAAGTCAGTCACCATCATGTCATTTTTACAAGATGTACGGTAATATTGATAATGGTATACTGAAATCAAATACAGCTTTTATTTGTAAAAGGTTTTCAAACAGGCAGTTACCTTAAAGACAATTGTATGTTACTGGTCTCATATTTATCCCCTCCTAATATTCTATACCTGTATTCACAAATGTTCTCATACTCGTACTCGTACTCAAGCTCATTTTTCTGTACTCGCACTGGTACTCGTCAGTGCCGTCGGAAAGTATTTTCGATTGCGGGGGGGGGGGGTGAATTGTGCATGTTGAAAAGATGGGGTGTAGGATGCTACGCGCCACCATGGGTCGGCAAGTAGCGTATGAAGGAAATTTTTGAAAAAATGCTTCCCAGATTGCAGGATATTGCCCCAAAAGTTAAAACGTTGGTTTATTTTTTGTTTGACATTTATATAAATTTGTCTAAATTTTTATTCAAATTCCATCTCATTTTTGAAGAAAACTGGCTAAAATTTCTAAATTGACGTCCCAAGTTGGGTTGATAAATGGGTTGATAAATTGAACCCATTTCCCCACCTAATTAGATAATCCCTGTGGGTGAGGAGGCAATGCGATTTAATTTCAGCCTAGACTATCTACTTAATTAAGGAGACGAATTATCTCCTACATTTTTAGGAGACCTTTTGATAAAATTGATAACGAAATCCCCCATTGATTGTTATTTCGAACAATAGCTTTCCCCAGCGTAATCGAATATGTGTTTAAGGATGGCAGAGGAATTAGTTATAGACTGTGGAACTATTAATCATATGAATTCAGCAGCGTAACGATGTGCCTGGGGGCCTCCGGTTCCTGGACCGAAAGGGCCCCCTATCAGGATGATTGTCCAGTGGAGCCACCAGAGGTTGGAGATTTGGGGCACTATAGAAATGGTGCTCGAAGTCCACCCTAGATACACCTGGCCAGAAGGTCGGTGAAAATTTTACATTTTTGAGAAATGTTTGTAAATTATAGATGGCTTAGATGCAAAATGGTGCTATTTTTGACAAATTTCCGAAGACCATATATTAGAAAACTTTCACGATTAAGTGAATTCTTATACTTTTTGTTGACTTTAAGGGAAATCTGTGGTGACTAAGTGGAGGGATAACAATTCCTCTCCTTGAAAAAAATTCTTGTTTAGGTAAGGTGGCTTAGATGCAAAATGCAGGTATCTTAGGCAAATCTTTCAATTAATTACAAGCATAGAAATTATCTTTATTTAGTGATATTTTGGCTGTGGCATGGTACTCGTTATAAAAAAATGTGTAACGAGAAATGCATCCTACGATTGTTACCGTATATGCTACTAATGACATTATATTGCTCTAAGATTTTCTACTGATGCGGGGTCCCTGAAGGTCGGACTTGTACATTTTTCGGAAAAGTGTTTTAGTTACAATAATGTATTATCAGGTGTGAGGGATGGAAAAAGAACGCTTGTTCCTCCTTTGAAACGAAGTGTTTTGCCGACTCTTAAGTTTCGCATTGTCAGATCCCCGAAATTCCTCTAAAACACAGAGGGATAGGCAGTGAAGAAAATAGGTCTTGTCGTCTGCTTCATCCGATAAAGCTCATAGGATGATTTCATCTATTGGTATAACATTACCAGTCGTCGAGGAAAGTAAAATTTATTTCATCTTGTGCCACCAGGTCCCACTTTTTAAAAGAGTATAATGTATCTCTATGATACTTTTTGAATATAGATATGTGTTTCGCTATTTCAAGAGTAATCCGGAATCTTTTGAAATGTCATCATCAAAATTTAGACTTCGAATAGTTCACCAAAGGATATATTCTTTACTTAATGAATAAATTAGAATAATAATAGAATTGTGCACCTTAAGTGTGTATGTACAGTCGTTTTGATAAAAAACTGTTAAAACGTTTCGCATTTGCCGGCTGCGCAGATATTTTCAAAGCATAATCTTGACAATGGTCCTTGTCTCAGGATTACTGGGTTTTGAAAGGAGAGGATCATCATTAAGAAGGAAAGTCAACAGTGGTTAAACAATAAGAACAAAAAGACCTGTCAATCAAATTCTCCTACCTGAAAAGAACCAAATCATTCTCAAGTACACATTGAGAGATTTGGTCGATGTTTCTCCATCCCTCACAGCTCCTTGGTATTATTGCCCCAGTGATGGATAATATATGGGATGTATGCCTTGATAAATGCGTGCGAAACTCGCGGAAATTTTGCACTGAAAATCGTCCCGTAACAAAATTTGTGAAGAGACTTTGCACTGGGACACTTTTAATTCCTAACAAAATGCATCAGCCAATTAAAAGGCGAGTCTTTCCCTGAATTCCACTACTTTGCATTCTTACATTGGCGTGCTCCTCCATAATGACTCCAATGCACAAGAACAATCGGCGTAACTGTAGAACCCTCACCTTTGAATACTGCGAATATGTTTGAGACGATACAGGTAGTAAGCACGGCCATGCGGTAACTTGGCTGCACCCACACGGAGCGCGCGAAAATTTTATTACTTCGGATTACTGATATGTTCAATGAACTTTATGTTCTTTTCCCTTCCTGCAGCAAGGAATATTGCAGGTACAATCCCAATTTCTTAGACCTTGAATTTACTAAGCCTGGCTTTTTTCTGTGCATCGATGTGCACCCCCAGCCCCGCTTCCGACGGCCCTGCTCCTGCTCATGGCTTTATACTTGCACTCATACTAGTACCCGAGGTCTTGTACTTGTACTCGGGAGTTTGTTCTCGAAATACAAGTTTGCTGATTTGTAAATCTTGATACATGGACACTCCTCTCTTATTCGGAAATATCTAAGATAAATAAGAACTGTGGTCAGGGGCGTAGCCAGAGGGGAGAAGGGGAATGGGCTATGTTAGGAGAGTTTCCCTCTCCCCAACCCCAATACCGAAAGGGTAGATACAGTGTAATTTTTTTAAACGGAAAAGCAGAATGTGCACTTTAATGAAATACTCTTCTAACATCTCCACACTACTAGTACCGACACATTACACATCTATCTACATAAATATAGGCCTATAACATTAGACAAATATATACCGGTACATACCAGGTGCGTGACCAAGGGACGTCTGGGGTGCGCAACAGCCGGGTGAAAAAAAGAAGAGAAAGGGAATGACAAATATCGAAAACAAAAAACAAGAAAGAGAAAAAACAAAAAATAAAAAGAAAGAACGGAAAGAAAATAAAAAGACAAAAAGAGAGGAAAAGGGAAGTTGAACAGCTGTATGCTGTTTTTTTTTTCTTTTCTAAGGCAAACTCTTGTATTTTTTTCTTTTCGTTATGTTACTATCATTTGGGGAGCACCCTGCTCGACAAGCCCTTTGGGTTTTTAAGAGTGCTTCCCTTCACAATAATTTGATGTCATGTATTTTCTATATTCAGTGGCGTACGCAGGATTTCTCTCAAGGGGGGGGGGCATGCAGTATGTTGAGTGATCGCAGGCCTGTGGAGGGGTATAAGGGGAGGGGTGTCCCCTCCCCTTTGAACATTTTTGAAAAATTTGGTGTTTTTACATGCAATCTGGTGCCACATATGCTGCCTTTTTAGGTAAAATTTGTGTTACAAAATTTGCGTATTTAAAAAGCATTTACAGGACCATCGCACTGAAGTCATGTGCGTCGAGATTATAATTATTTTTTTGGCGGGCTACATGTTTCATAAAAGTCTCTCTGGCCACAGACAGGCTTACCCAGGAATTTTTACAAGGGCAACTTAAAGAGAGAGTATAGCGTCAAAGGACCAAACTTTGGATGGGGCCGAGAGAGATGTGATTACCGGGCAAAACTCCCCACATTACGGTACATAAAATTGCGTGCGTTCAAGTGTTCCTTAAAGTGTACCTAAAGTTTAAAATTTCAAAATTAATGTACCGAAGCTTTAAAAATACATCCAAATGATCCAAACCCCATTTTAACAGAACAGTGCTGAGCCGAGATATAAAATGTTTAAGCTCATTCACTCAATTTTAAATGATACATTGCACAATAACTTGTGATGTCGTTCTCCGTACAACATGCTATGCAAAGGAACAGTAAATGTTCCACGGTCATATAAACATTTTAATTTCAAACGGAAATAAAAGCAGGTAATGGAGTTGTTATGGAGAAGGACAGAACAAATTATTGCGCAATCGACTTTTTCAAATTGAGTGAATAAATTTCAACATTTTATATCTCAGCAACGGAGGAAGCTATGGGATGGAAATTGGATAAATGAAATTTATTTTCCAACCTTTAAAAGATATATTCTTGTAATTCTAGACTTCAGGTCCACTTTAATTGGGGGTACAAAAATTAATTCCCAAATCCCTATGATCGCAGATCTATACCAGGGGCCGATCTACCGGGGGGGGGGGGGAATTCAAGGGATCCGGAGCCTTTTTAACAGTGAAAAATTTTTTTGTTCCGTTCATTTTCTATCACAACTTGGGCGCAAACAATCAAAATTTTCGTCTGTAAATCCTTGGAAGCTATCAATTTCGATGGGCTTCCCGCATCATTGTACGGTTTACCCTCCTTGTCTGATGACCAAAAATTACAACAATAATGCCTGGAGTTATTCCAGAGAGTACTATTTTCCCCACTCAAAACAAGGGGTACACGTCCAACCTCGAGCTTGTATGGGTAAGGAGACGATTGTGTTGCAAAGACTTATATTATTAGCAACATTTGAAGCGTAATTTAGGCATACATGATTTGAAACCTTCTTATACATCCTCTAATCCTTTTGCTATATTTTTACTCTTTTCTTGGTCATTCTCCCATTGGAAACTGTTTATTTGGAATCGCGTTCAAAATTATGGTAAAACTAATTTTTGTGAATTACTTGGTTAACTCTCCTGTATAGTGCCATAGATGTCAGGCTCAACTAAAAGCTAACGCCCCATTTTGTAATTACCCCAAAGCTTCCAGGAGGCCTTATGCAGGTCCCATGGTACCAGTGTTGAACGGGTATCATGCCACAACGAAAATATCACTAAATAAAGATAATTACTTAACATGTAATCAGTTCAAAACTTTGCCAATTAGCATTGAAGCCACCTCTCATGAACAAAAGTTTCTCAATGGGGAGGAGTTTCACCCCTTCACTTAGACACTACATCCTTTCCTTACACCCAAATAAAATAAGAGCAACTCACTAAAGTATGAAAATTTCTTAACATATAATCAGTTTGAAACTTTGCCAAAGATAGCACCATTCTGCATCAAAGCTACTTTGAAAAACTTTTTGACAGACAAAATTTTTTTTTTTTTTCACAGGGTTGCTCCCATTATATCCCTCTGCCAGGACGGCACATCCGCACTAGGTGACAAATTCAGGGTCCACTCCGGATGCAAAGCATACCGTATAGCATTTGCACACGCAGGTACACCGACTTTCTGGATTTATCTGGGGTTGGATTACTACAAAATCTTCTATAGTGTCCCCAGCCATTGAAATTCTGGCGGCGCCACTGGGCTTTAACTGAAAAGTTGCTGGTTCTGTTTTAGAATGGGATAAAGGGGAATGCCGTAAAATTTGGACCACTTGATAAAAAACTTAGAAAAAAACAGAAAACGATGAGGGATATTTAAAAACATCAGTAAATACCTCTGATGAGCGGTAATACTGCCCATAGAACAATTTAGCGGGAATATGCAGTACTGGATTAAAATTTGACTTTAAAAATGTGTTCCAATGGTCCACGTTACACATACCATTTCTAATATGGACCATCTTCTCGTGTAATATGAACTACTTTGGACTTGTGTGAATGTATATGGACCACTCCTTATGTGTAATTTGAACCACATTGTACATGAACACCACACATTTTAAAGCTGAGTGGTCCAAAGAACACGTTAGTAAGTGTCATTACATTTTTACATAGCATGAGCTAGGCTACTGGAATTTAGCTCTTCAATTCACTATATTATCACAGTTATAGGTTGAATGACAAAGCTGCCGAGGGATTGTTCAAACAATATCCTCTCAAAAAAAGTCTTCAAAAAGGAAGCAATATTTACATGTCCGAAATATGATCAATATGTATCGTTCGAGAAAATTTTGAAAAAATAAGCCGGTTGCATGTAACATGAAAATTTGAAGCTAACATAAGGAGGGTGTGGAAGGATGTTATCGTTTTGACAATTTCTTACATGGGTTATGGTGGAATGCTGCCACCTATTTTGTAACTGCTCGACGTGGTGTAGGTCGAGATTACCATCGGTCCAAAATAAACGGCTTTCAAGTTCCCCTAATTAGCCTGCAGCTATTTTAATGTCCTGCATAGCCATTGTAACCTCTTAATGCACAAATTTAGTGTAAAGTTGTAGACTCGAGTCATGTGACTTGGACACGAGTCGAACTCGAGTCGCCATTTTCGAGACTTGACTTGCAAATACTGGCATTGACTTGCGACTTGACTTGGACTTACGCAAAATGGCTTGTCACCAATGTAAGTCACTAAGTTCGTTTAACGACCCTGTAAACTTAAATAGATCCATTGACGTAACCCACGAAGCACAATGGATGCGTATTAAAAATTCAAGATTGGAATTCGGTCATAAGTTTTTGTAACTAGAGTAAGCGAACTGGGATCAGCTGAAAACGGGTGGCGTCAGGTGAGGGCCATCTCCCCCATCGGAAATTTTTTAAATTTCGTCAGGATGAGTCTTTTCCCACATTGATTTATAGGTAATTTACAAGAAAACATCGTGAGTGCAAATTTGTATCATGTGGTTTTGCAATATAAATTGTCAGGGGCGCAAATCATCGGGGCAAGGGTGGTGGTTTCCCCCAACCAAATGGTGGGGGCTAATTGCAATTTTCGCCCCCCCCCAAAAAAAAATTCCTTGGAGCATTTGCGTCATTGATTGATCGATTCCTGTCTTAAAAATACTGGATGGCTGACAACTGATTACGGTTGGTTGTCGAAAAAGGGAGAGAAACGCCTCTGTTCAGTTATTAAAAGATTTTGTTAAAAAAAAAATGTCGTTGATCGTTCACGTAAAAACGGAAAACAAGACACATCACTTGTTGTGACAATCATGGAGCTATTATGTCAATTTCTCGGCCGTTAACGCCATTGGAAAACTGGTCACATTCCTTGCTATGACAACCAGGGGCGGAACTACCGGGGGTGTGATGGGTGTTACACCCCCAGAAATTTTCAGAGTCGCCCGTCGGGAAATTTTGCTGGCTGTCGAGAAAAAATTGCCTTTCTTTTGCAGCTTCCGGAATTTGTTAGAAAAAATATTTCATTTGGGGCTGCAGAATTGTCAGGAACTTTATTGATGACTATCGTTTACTTAATGTATGTCCAAAAACTGTGCAACAAAAGCCTTATTCTGTTATTGGAATGTGATGCAACTCACCCTGACTGCTCGTCGGGAATGAGTCGGCGGTATCAGAAGTCAGGTGCGTCGTGTCGCAGTTGGATTGCAGGTAAACCGTACGCGCACATTGACGAGGTGGATATATTCAAAATTCTATCTACTATTTGTAAGCCACACATGGTCTAGCACACAGAGCTGTCGTCTGATTTGCAAAGGCTTCTTTATTAAAAGATGAGTTGCCTTTGGGTCAATGACAGCAGAACACTGCCACGGCCTTACTAAACCGCGACGACCCTCCCTTTTCCCCCGACTTCACTCCAGACAAGGAGGTGTTATTATAGGGAGGTGTTCTCATATCACCTCCCTGGACAGACAGTGAGGTCGAGAACAAAATTTAGCACACACAACCGACCCGTCTGCCACGTGACTGGTTTTTGCTGTCACGTAGCAGCCGGGTCGGTGCGGTATGCGCTAGTTTTTCACTTACTACACTCATTGAATCGGAGTTGTTCGCGTTTCCTGTAAACTTAAAAGTGCATACATTTTGTATTCCGATGATTGCGAAAGAAGTTAGCTTTCCGACTCCTTCTGTAGATGCAGTTCCTAAAGCTTTATCAAACGGTTTTTAAAAGTCTATTTTTCGGCGCGCTTTGCGCGCATCCTTCATGCCCGCTATTTCCAATTATTTATTCAAGAAAGACAGAACGTGCCTCAGATTATCACGAAGTCCCCAGTGGCAGCTTTTGTAATCAAGTTCCCAACCCTCTAAACTGCTGCGTCATAAAGAAATCGAATGGCCGTTAGTCGATCATGGTTCTTATGTAACCTGATGCCGATTTTTTTTTTTTTTTTTTTTTTTTTTTTAGTACTTAAAATGCGTAAATAATTGAACACAAATTTAATTTCAAGGGCAGCATATGTAGCACCAGATGGCATGTAAGGACACCTAATTTTTCAAAAAATTATGGAAGGGGAGGGGAGGAGGACACCCCTCCCCTTACACCCCTCCCCCAGGCCAGCGATCACAGGACATACTGCGTTCCCCTCCCACGTGAGAGAAATCCTGGCTACGACACTGCTTATGCCTTAAACTTTCTTGACACAGGCGTTGAGCCATTTTTTCGGGAATGTAGCCCATTTTGTCGGGAAAAAATGTCTAGCATCCCCCCACTCATCGATCCTTAGGGACGCCCCTGATGACAACTCAAATTGTTGGCCTTTCACGCCACTGGAGAACTGTTCACACTACAACTTCCGACGTGACACACAGTCCTGTAGTACTAGCAGACATTCCCCTCCCCGATATCGTGTCATCCATCTCCAGAACAGTGATAAAAATGATAGGCATATGTTCAAGTTAACATCTCAATTCTCCGAACGATTGGTTTCATAGGGGGTGTGGTGAGGTGTGTTATTCATTGTAGGCCCCTATTCAATTTTATTGTCTCGATTAGTATGGTCAGCTTAACACTGGCGTTTTGACTTGATTTACTACAGGTTAGAAAGCCACTCAAGGTTTATCTGGGAACCGTGGCTGTATGAACGTGGGTGGACAAGGCAAAGTGCATGGGCGTGGACCATGGGGGGACGGGGAAGGGACGCGTCCCCCTCACTTTTTGGAAGGGGGACACCGCCAAAAAATCACCCCAACACTTTTTCAAAAATGATGAAAACTAAAACTGTGATTACGAATTGACACTACATATTAAAAGCTAAATTTCGCCCAAATATGGCACCATTTGCCATGTAGGCACCTTCCAATTTCATTTTTTCTTCAAAGGGGAGGGGTGTCCCCTCCCCTTAGACCCCTTCCCAGGACAGCGATTCGTAAATGGTAAAAAGTCTAACAATTTCCTGTTCACTCACTTCACGAAGTATAGTTGTTCTGACTTATCCCAAGGGATGAGTAAAAAATTCACTTAAGCAAGCAAAATGAAAAAAAAAAACCTTCCTAAAATAGTAGAAATTCTTGGTGATTCAATTCAAATTTAGCACCAAAAGTAGCACCATTTTGTATATAGTCCACCTATATTAGCAGAAATTTTCCAAAGGGAAGGGACACACCCCCTTAGACCCCTCCCCCAGGACAGCGATTCGCAAATTGTGAAAAGCCCCCCCCCCTCCACTTTTGGAAATGGATCCATGCCCATGGACAAATGCCCAGATAATTACGGGGCAGGTACGTGCTATTTAGTATACTATCTCACCCTGCTCCGTGCTCCCAACAGTGACATTTAGATCCCTATTCCAACGGACTTGAGTGTGCTGTCCAGTGTCTGAGCCACTTTCCCCAATGACTGGAAAGAACCAGAAAATCATTTCGCAGGCAGCATTATAGTTTTTTGGGGGTTGTGCTGTCACATGCCAGTTAGTAGGTGCCCCAAAAGGTGTGATACTTGTATGTATGGTGAATATGATACATAGTGCGTGTTCATTTTGTTATTCCAACCTACACCCTCGTCAGCTGGTAGACCTAATTACTATACGGCTATTCACTGGCGCGCATTATTGGATGCTTTGTGAGCTCTTTTTTTCTTTTACTACTAGTCGGTATGGTCATCGGGAAGTCAGGAAAATGTTTTTCAGAGACAATATATCTCTCACAATACAAATTTCCAGAACAAGAGATCACAATAGGCGTTGTTTCGAAGGACATCAAACGACCCGGCAAGTGCCATTTCCGGCGATCTGGGGGCCTTCGGGGACGAAAATTTTCTTGGTACGCTACGCGCCAACCTGGTGGCGTTCCAGTCGAGTCTGCTTAGATAGTAAATTCGCCCCCATAACAAAAACACAGATTTGCGCCCCTGTAAATTGCGGTAAAAATCAGTATTTGAGAGTGCGGGGGGCGAAAAGGGTGTTCACCCGGGCCAGCACTCTCAAAAGAGGGGACGGTCGACCCCACACCCCTGCCCCAAGTTCCTACGACTACGTTATATGTCCCACAATTAATATGGAGTGTTATTTAGAACCCATTCAATTTGGAACCCATTGTTTAGGAAAGGACATCCTCCACTTGGAAAAAATACAGCAAAGGGCTACTACCAATATCATGCCTTATGAGGTGAGGTATATGACTGGTATTTCCATTGATTAATGGTACTGTAGAGTCATTAATTAATGAAAGTTGTCAACAAAATTTTAAACCACCTAGAAAAATTAAATCAAATTTATTTTTCTATATCAAGGGGCACTGGTAATTAAACATGACATTCCCAGCTCAGCCTTAACAAGGGAAGCGTTCTTACACAGTTACGTCATCAATTGCTTTTCTTATAGAGTTGTAGTAAATTTGTGGCCAGTTTTAGTTGTCTGGAAATGTAACCAAGTCAAGATAAGAATGGATAAGCATTGACAGACTTTCAATTGGAAATACTAGTGGACAGTTACCGTACTGAAGCTTAATTACTCTGCTACGTACTTGTTCAAAGATTGACGGTTATGGTGGGAGTTACAAGGCCTCATTCTTATGATCAGGGCCACAACGCGTCCGCTCGTTCCACTGTCACTTAAAAGTACTTAAAGTAGGGGAGTTGGTATGTGTTGCTTATGTGGGATACAATAGATGTCATTGAGCTATCGATTGATACCGTAGTAAGTCCACTTACCCTAATCCATTCACCGTTATCGTCGTTCACTGCATGGTTTGCACGTAAAGTCTGTGTGATGCAACTAGTCTTTATTAACCAGCCGTTTCATTCAACGAGAACTGTTTAAGTGT
>WURT03000018.1:239348-252399 GCA_009936505.3 Holothuria glaberrima
GCTAAAAATGCGCGTTGCTGGTTGGATCGATGAACGAGATTTGAACGTGGCCTTGTTAGGTTATGTCACTATATATTGGTCATCATGTTGTAACTTTTATCGAAGGTATACAATCGTCCCCATGCTTTAATTTTGATTTTAGTACATAGCCTAGGCCTAGGCCTACGCTCAGCAAACTACCTCCCAGTTCCTAGTACTCCCAGCACAGGCGCTCGGTACTAGGCTAGTATAGGTTGGCCAAGACTATGCATATATATTGTTATATATATACATGCCGCTTTCATCCCTGATACTAAATCCTCCAAAAATTTCCTCCTCTTGGTGGATTTCTGAAGCTAAGATTTCTGTTTGCAAACAAACAGTTATCTCTCCTAGTATTATTACCTACCCTTCAGTGAACATAGTGGTGGTCAAGTGAACAAGTCCCTTTGTTTGCTTAGTATAAAGGGAGTGCCCAAGTGCAGGCTACTTAATTTGTTAAGTTAACCTAGCTGCTATTCTAAGAGGATTAAGCTACTTGGTGTTTATTCACCCATGGAAGCAAACACAAAGGTGTGAGCAGAGTTAGTATCGGGCCTGTTACAGTAGCCTCATGAGTACTGAGCGCCTGTGCTTCCAGTAGGCCCTAACATTCAATTTCAACATCGATAGCGTTAGGCATAAAGTTATGCTTGCCCCAAGTCTATCGCAATATTCTCTCCCAACCACTAGCGGATTAAGGGCGGGGCAACAGGGGCACGCTCCCCAGGCCCCCACATTTTGGGGCCCCCACATTTGGGAATAGGCTAGGCCTAATATATACCTGGAGTGTTCTGGTACTGTGTCAAGTGCTCCTAAGCTGTACTATAGGGCCCCCCACACAATTGCATGCCCCGGGCCCCCCACACGCTTAGTCCGGCGCTGCTCCCAACAAATGATTTCTACCGTTCTTTCCTCTTTTATTGTTCCTTCTCTCAATGGCACCCTCTCAGGCCTCTCCGACTGGATGGTCACAGAGACAGCAATTTCTCACATGCCCCGCTTTTGGAACGTGCTAAAACCAATGCCACTAGAATGCCCATTATACTATGTAGAAAACATGCGAATGTCAACTGACTTTGTGTTGCACACACGATACATACAGAAGGTTAGAAAAGACACCATAATGGAATGGAAAAGTTATTGTAGGTCATTCGGCACATTTAAGTGGGAAAAAAAATTCGCATCCGGCCAGGCCTAATTACTAACTGCACTGGACAAATAGAGCAGTAGGTTGGCATTCGTTCATTCAGGAGCAGGATTGGGAGCGATTAGTACACGCCTGCCTCGTTAACCTCTGAGCACTAGTCGAAAAAGAGAAGGCGAAGCTCGCCGGTGTTCATCCACGCTCACTCTGGTATAGGGTCGTCAATGAGCTAAATGGCTTCCTGACCCTCACATGTCAGTCATTGTGCCAATTTTGACAGTCACCAGGGCAGACCTGCCAACCTCCAGATTTGTAAATCTGGAGATTTTCACAAAAAACCTAAGGAATGGTACCTCAAACCTGGAGATTTGCAATTTGTCCTACCTCTGAACAGATCTTATACTACAAAATCAAACAAAATAAGGAATTTGTATAGAATCGTGTATGGTACAATAACTATATTTTGCTTTACGACTTTGAAAGACTTGAAACTCAGTTATGAATCTGCAACCTTTCAACATCTTTCATAAAATAAAATCATTCACTCTACTCGTAAGTATAATCTGGCTCGGTGAGTTCCTTTCTGCAAATTAAAAATGAATTTATCAACTTAAGGAAAGACTTAAGGAAAGATTGTTCCCAGGAATCTGCAGTTGAAATGGTACAATGTTTTGAAGCTCCTGCCCAAATTCCTGTTAAGGGAAATTTTCTGCTTCTGGTTCTAAACTAAAGCATTGGTTTGCAATCACTTTTTTGTTTATATTCAGCCTAATATTTGTAATAACACAGTATTTCTTCAACGACTCCAACTTAGTTTCTCACTGTGAGTTTTGGAGATTTGACCATGAGACGACCTCAAAAACCATGAGACTCACAGCGTATATTTCAGTATTTTGTACTCCAAACTAGCTCTAAATCAATATATATGGCAGCTATGAAATTTTGTGCTGGAGTGTTTCCACATAAGTCCCATTGAGTCAAATACAAAGTATGATTATTATATTTTCTGCCAAAATAGGAAGGGATTGTGAAACTTTTTGCTTTAAGTATGGGAAATGATCATCAAACATCAGGCAATGCTATGTAATATTGTGTGGTATAAATCACACCTTCTGTTTTGTTGGCGTACAGTGCCGTACACCTTGGTTTTCTTGGCGTACGAACGCTGACACCTCAGCAGGGATTCTGCCAGAAACTCAAAAAAGGGGGGGGGGGATTTATTACTACTAAACCCCAAGTCTAAGTTGATGCTGCCCTTGGCCAAAGTTATAAGTGGGTTCAGGGAGACGAAAGCTTGCTTCCAGGCTCCTATAAAGTGCAATTTAAAGGGTTTTAAAGGCCATTAATTTATGAAAGTTCATACATTGCTGCAAAAGTGTCCTCTTCTTTAGTAAGAAACCAAGATATTGACAATTTTTTTTATTTTTATGGAAATGAAAAGGGGGATTTTACCCTCCTTCTGGAAAGGGGGGGGACAAATCCCCCCTTTCCCCCCTTGACCGAAACCCTGCTCGGCGTAACTTTGGTGTGGGATTTGCATGGAATCCATCCTGGATGGTCCCACATAAGCCGTACTGTACATACGCTTAGTGCAGCTGTTGTTTGCATGATAGTGACTGGCACATATCCATTTACGGATGTTCTGCACGGCATGCAACCGGGAAGAACAACTTCAAAGCAATAAAGAAATGAGCACTTGGATTCTACCAGGGGTCAAACTAAGCAGTAGAGTACCAGGAGCTACTTTCTGCCAAAATTAACTCCTAGTCCACAAGCTTTCAGGCTGGACCAGGAGCTACTTTTGGCGACCAAGGAGTTACTCTATATTTAAATGATTTGGATTTGGAATACACCCAGGCAGTAATTTCCATGACAAAACCGGGTCTGGCGTGTTTTTTTCAAGGAAATACTGTCCGGGTATTGCTCCAGGCATTATTTTCTTAAAGAAAAATATGCCCGGGAATTTCACTGGTTGTTACAGTGGTATTGTGAAAAAATAGCACCTGGGGTACCGGTTTAACTGAATCTCCAGGCACTTTTTTCTAATTTACAGGCGCAAATAAATGCCTGGACCCTCGCTTATTTTGAGCCGTGGATTCTACTAAAGACTGCAAAAACAGGAAAACAACAGCTTGGCTAATGCGGGGAACATGTTCTCTACACAGGCCAAACTATGCAGTCTGGCCAACCTTCTGCATTGCTCCACATATACAATCACAATTTATGTCAGTCAGTTTGGTTACTCATGTGTCTGTCAAAATCACAAATTGTTCATCAGTTTGGTGACTGAAGAGTGTCATTTTACACAAGTTGTCAGTCACAGACTTGACTGAGGGGTACATCGATCAATGTACATGATTGTTTTGTCAGTGTAGAACTGTGGACAATGACTGGTCAGTCAGTCCAGTCAGTAACAATGTGATGGAGTCACTGTCAGAGTAGGAACATGCATAAAATGAGAGGTGTAAGAGAGAATAACAAAAGAGACTTGGGGCAAGTCTACGTTAGGCCTTAATTAAGTCTGTACTGTACTGTAGGACAGGTCTGTTGATATTCACCATGACCTTTGTTATTCACCTGTGTGCCACTTTACTAACTAACCAGGCTCTTAAGGGGTAGGGAGTCGGAGTCTCATGTATTCTCCCATTATAGTCGCCTCTAACAGTCGTTAGTGAGGAAGGACATGAAGGTACAGTATATTGATGGGTTTGCAGTCAACAGCTTCAGATGGAAACCGATTCCAGGCATTTATTACCCCTTGTATAAAAAAAGTCTAGGCGACAGTACGGTACTTCCTAGTATTCAGTCTTAACCAGGCTAAAGGTGATGTAGACTAGGCCTAGTTCTAACATGAACCCTTATCCTGATCCTATGCATAGTTATAAGCTGGGCAGTCAGGGTTTACACAAAGAATCCACTCACACCCATATCTTGATACAGTAGCATAAAGTGGGATAGCAAGGTGCTACATATGCGACTACAAAAGCTACTTAGCCTAAGTGTAGGCCAGAGGTTCTCAAATGATTTCTAGACTAAAAGAACCAGTGTAGTGGTGTATTATCATCATGAACATTATGTACACTATACAGTGTCAATTAAGCTCATATAGCATGCCTGTCCACCATTTGGACAGTTTCGACGGGCGACTGGACACACATATGCTTAGAGGCCCATATGCAGTTGTATGCAGTGTAACATTATTAATTGTTTTACGAATGTCTATGCATCACATTGCAAAATACATATACAGACCTGTCTGTCAAACCTCCCCATCTCACCTGCTTGTACCCTGTATGTCTCTTGTGGTCGCCTATTCGTTTTTTATAAGTATGACTTGATAGTGGGGTCGTTGGTTGCGGGGTGACAGTGGATAGCCAGAAATTGGTCTCAACAGAAAAGGTGTGAGAACTGGGGGTGTAGGCTAGGGGTTGGACAAACGCATGATTTTGCGCACTAAAAAATGCACTGCGATTTTGGAAAAAATGCAAAATAGCGCAATCATAATTGCAAAAGCTTCCCAAAAGCACAGTCACATAATGTGGCTGCTGAACCCATCATTTGCTTGTGTAACAGTACTGTTCATGTACATAGTTTCAATGCTGGTAAAAAGCCCTGTTCAAATTTATTTCTCGAATGTTTTCACATGCACTTAAAGGGATTTTCCAGAGACAAAATTCAGTAAGTTTAGAAAATGCAGAAAATTTTTCTCTTTTAGGAGGTGAAAACCACATCTGAATAGCTTGCAGCATTTGGAAGATACAAATTTTCAAAGAAATGCATTTTTTTTCTCAAGATAAAGTGCATTATGGGAAATCTGTGATGTCATCATGGCACATTAATTTGACATAGAATTGAATTTCTTTATGATATAAATGCTGCTATAGGGAATATTTAGCAACTTTGTTTTGCCCTACATATGGTGTAGATTTGTGCTATATCTACATGGAAACATATTCAAACGTTCCAACAGTATCAAATTTCAAGGGCAAACAGGACATTCCAGTATTAAGAAAAACAAAAGGAATCTGAGGCAATGTACCCACTTTGCATAACAATCTGTGACCTTGATGAGAACTGGAGGTATTTTTTGACAAAAATAAGCACTCTTTAATATGAGATATCTCGAGTTAGGAAAAGAGCATTGCTACTGGGTTTGGAGGGAATAAATTGGAATGGGAAATTTTTCTCTTTCATTTAAGACCACTGGAAAATGCCTTTCTTCCTCGCAGCTCATCTGTCAATGGGTGCAAATACATCTGCAGTACATCGGTACATTGCTTATGAAATACTGACATGTTTCTATGGTCCAGTGCAGCTGCATATGCACACCAAAGAATTGTGATGCACACAAGTATGTGCCTGTATGGCTGAAATACGGACTTCTTATGGACAGAGCATATAGGCTAGGCTAACACTAATGTATGACAACAGGTACTAACGTCCTATGCGTAAGTTGTCCCCACTGTCCATGGAAAAAAAGCGTACCAAGATGACTGCCTGCTATTCTCTTATGTGTAAAAGTTTGGACTTGCTCAAGTGGCACAGTATTGACAGATTGTGTAAGAAACTTCTAATGTTTTAGAAAAAATGCAAGCTCAGGTCAAATTCAGCAAAAGAATGAAGGATTGTAACATTGTTCTTCCATTGATGTTTGCATTTTGTCTAAAATGTTGCAGATTCATCGTCAAATTGGGCAAATTGTAGTAGCCCTGCGGTTCGAATGGTGGCGACCGTATTGGTCACGTGATCCTGTGTCCATGTATTAAAATCCGTGGGCTGAAAGTTTTGCCAAGTTCTAGTTGTAGCATGCGACACGTTGAGCAATAACCTCACACCTGCCGAGCAATAGCCTTTCACCCTCCCTTATAATTACGCAACATCTCCTTATCCGACTGCCTCTGTTTATTCGTATGTACAATCAGTGCAGTGCTAGTACTACAGCGAAAGGAACTGCTATATTTGCAGTCCTAGGTAGATCCAGGCTAGCCATATGCACTGCATGCTGGCATTGGTGTCACTGTGTACAGTATGTGTAAATCATTGGAACAACGTAATTTTGGGAAGAATTCCCTTTCATACATGTATTTAACTTAATGGAGTTAGTTAGATGAGGTTTAACGGCCCAGTTTCCAACCAATTGGTTCAAGTCAAGCCGGCCACAGCCTTTTTTCCAGTTGTGGCTCACTGGCTTGTTTTCCCTTACTCCATTGCTTATGCGGAGCATTACGCACAACGGCAGAAGGTTCCATTTTTAAAGTCTTTTGTATGACCCGACCTGGGAATCGAACCCGGGCCTCCCGTGTGAGAGGCAGATGCTCTACCACTAGACCAAACACGCGGTATTGTTAGAACTCCCAATGAATTGCTGTGTAAATGTTCGTTGAAACAACGTTCACAAGAACGGCTTGTTATTGTTTTCATTACTTCACCTTATAAAAATCAATTCAAGAATAAAAGGAAACAGTAATTTCTCTTAAAAAATTTATCTTCCCAAATTTACGAACATTTTATCTGAACTACAGCAGTTTCGTAACATAAAAGTGAGATCGAAAAAATCTTGATTTATTTCGTCATAATACACATACTGTAGGGCCTAGGTTGGTTGGTCAAACTTTTGCCTTGAGTCTGTAGGCAAGGTTGATCACGAAAAAGCAAGATTTTGCGAAGCATTTTGAAGCAAGAAAAGAAACTTGTAGCCTACTGTACAATTTCTCTATTGTGATGATATGTGCAGAGAAATACAGGTAGGTTCATTGGCAGCTTGCTAGACTAGCACTAGCTGCACTACCGGGGTATCTGCTGTAAACTGATGGTGCATAGGTGGCTGCTTGTGCCGTATTGAGAACTGATGAAGGACATGTGCATGTGTACATGTGATCTGTGTTTATGATGGACCATACGGCATAAGGGCTTGGTTATTATTTGCTTACTAATTTATTAAAGGCACTGACAGATGTAGTTGCTGGAATTTTCTATAAATTGGGTGCTAATATTTTTTGGGGGGGAGGGGAATTTGACATTTTTGGTAAATTTTAAAAAAATGCAAAAAACTTCATAAAATGCAAATTGCACTACAAAAAGCACCATGGGTGCATTTGTCCAATCCCTAGTCTAGGCTCTAGGTTACTCAGCCTCATAGGAGAAATCTTTCCTTCTGGCAACTGCTCTGATCAACTTGCTAACTGCCAAACTCGAACTGGGCTGTGCATTCTGTTATATGGCCTAGGCACATTACACTACTCTTCACAAGTGCAGTGTAATGTGCCAAGCCACGTAATGGAACACACAGTAACCAATACCAGCCTTAAGTACTTAAGGCCTAGTCAGACCTCACTCCGAGTGTGCTACACGTGCTTGGGACCCATTCACTTAGAAACTCTAGTCAGTTGGAAAGAGTACAAGGAAATGTAACTTGTAAATACTGTATAACAGAAGGAGTCACCAAACACATCCATGATCTTAGCTGAATAACCTTCCATAAGTAGATCTGCATCTACAGTAGATTAGCCCTTCTTTACAAACAAATCATAACCTTATTGGCATACCATGGGAACATTTTCTTGAGCCAGTGATGCAGCAAGGCTTTCACAGAAGGAGTATGCAAAACTTAATGTTTATAAGTAGGCCTGCTCCATTTTCCCAAGAACTATATAAAAGGAGTGGAACAATTTCCCTGAAGGGACTGTCAATGCCAGCAGTATTAACACTGTTAAAGCAAACTGATGTT
Organism: Holothuria glaberrima; assembly: GCA_009936505.3. Lineage (NCBI taxonomy): Eukaryota > Metazoa > Echinodermata > Holothuroidea > Aspidochirotida > Holothuriidae > Holothuria > Holothuria glaberrima. Next base: position 247,241 of record WURT03000018.1, read on the forward strand.
TTGATTAGCACCCCTCCCCCTTGCATATCCCTGGCTTATATTCACTGTAATACCCAGCCAGTACTGGAGAGGCCAGCAGGTTAATTCATATCCTTATCCCAACCTAACATTAATTTGTTTCTAACTCAAATCCTTACACGCTACCATTAAACAGAAGAAATGATTTTTGTTTGCTGTAGAATGTAGTGAGTAGCCCTTTCTGCGGGTTAGGATGGGGCATTTTTATCTGCAAGGGTATCTCTGACTATCATGAACATTTATGCAAGGTTTGAATTTCCTGGAATGACGACACTTAAGCATGTCTTGTACGATGGCAGAACCTAGTAAGGCCACCTTAAGAAAGTTTTCATTCGTCTAAAACAAGCAAAAAGAATAGGAAACTATTTATAGGCCTAGGCCTACCTGAAAACATTTTGGCCGACTTGATCTTATTTGCAAGCTATTGATCTTTACCACAGAATTTTTCTACAGAGAGATACACGTACAATAAGTTCAGATTTTTCAGCTTAAATCGGAGATCTATGGCCAGCAGGCACTGTTTGCAATTTGGGTACTGTAGGCCAACAGAGCTGTATGTATATGGCTCTGTGCAGCTTTTGCAGATTAAATTAGAAGTATTTGAGGGTTGGGTATTCATGCTAAATTGTGACTGTGCACAGCATTAACAGTGCTAAAGTACTGCTGTAGGTTCAAACTCAATATTTTCTTCTGAATCTTATGATTACATGAACAAGATTGGGAAGCAAAGGAACATGTGAAGTAGAGCATTTTGTTAGCTTGTTTCTGTGTTCATCCTATCAGCCGTAGTGAAGTGGGGCTGATGAATTGAATCTCATACAATTTACCAAAGGCAGAAGATAAAAAAACTATGGTTGGTATGTGTGATACAAATTTTTAACCAGCCTTGACCACAAAGATTTCTGTAAAATTGAGTCATTGCTATCAGTTGTTTAGCCTGGTCAAGTTTCCAATAGGACATTCTTTATTAAAGGTCTGGGGAAGAGGTCTAAGTCTAAGGGAAGGGGGTGCCCCTGCCCAGTAAAAAATGTTTTTCAAGTTTAGAGGTGCCTAGATGGAAAATGGTGCAATATTTGACAGAAAGTTACCTTACCAATGAGGTGAGAAGTACAATTTATAATGACTGATTCTTTGCAAAACCAAATCAAGGTGATTCTTTGAAATAAATACCTGCTTAAAATTTTCCTTCACATTGTGTGATAATTGTCACACACTTACAGGCTGGCTTAATCACTGTTTGCCATGCAACTCTTTTGATGTTACAGTTCCAGTTCCTAAAGATTGCTCTGTGAGAATATAGAAAAAAACAATTTGGAAATTAGGGAGTGTGGAGAAAGGAAGAAAAGAAAGGAAAATTGCATGTCCTTCCTTTAGTGAATCTGTGTATAGCCTGGAAACTGCCTGTGCTTAGTACTTACTATCATTTACTTATTTATTTATTTTTTTGAATCAGTAAATATGAGGTCAGATGATAAGATGAACGAAGTCACATGCACAAGTGCAATACTTAACTCATATTACTCCCATTCACAGAGTGTTCATGATGTCCATCAAGCCAATAAAGTGTGGCATCAAATTGGAGCCACCAGCACTTGTCTTAACCTACATCGATGAGAAATCAGGCAAGAAGAGACAGAGGTCTATGCCCTTGAGAAACTTCACAACAAGATCTGGAGTGAGCCGGGTAGTAGATGATTTAAAGTCAAATCCAAGGCACAAGAAGTACTTAGAAAATGTTCCCAACCTCCAAGTGGAGAAATTATTAAGGGTGATTCAAGAGAGACTGCGAGGACTTAGTCTGGATGATTCTTTGAGTAAGGTGAAAGATGAATTAAAGATTAATCCAGAGGAGAATCTCAACCAGCTTGATGACGATGAACTCAAGAAAAAGAAAAGGATTATGGATGCAACTTTTGAAAAGAATAGAAAGAAGCCAGATGATCCAGACTTTGTTTACGATGTAGAAGTTGACTTTGATAAGGGAGGACCTCCAATTGAATCCAGTGGATGGGACTCTGGGAGTGATTCTGATCTCGATTTTTAAAAAGTAAGGAACATGAGATGGTTATAGGTTGATATCCACCAACATAGCACTGTTATTGTATTGATCTTTTGACAGTCAAATGTTTGGATCCTTACGGCAAGTATAGTATTACCAAGTTTACCAGGATAGTGCCTCTGGTGCAGATTTGTACAGTACATGCCAGTGTATTGAATAGTTTAATACGAGTACAGTCTGTACATGAGACATCTACATTCCTTTCTGAAGTATTTTAGTGTGTAAGTTTCAAATTGAATTCAAACGGTAATATCATTCTTCCTTTAATAACTTCCTTACCCAGCCTCCATACTAAATTCCACAAAAAATAGGTTCTATAGGCTCATAACATTAGTATTTTGTCTGCAGTAGGTACTGTACGGTAGTTCAATGTCATTTGATCTTAAAATTGTTCCCTTACCCTGGTGTCGTATTTTAAGGGCATAATTGAGTTTAACCTTTTGTAGTAAAATCTCCTGTTATTTCCCTTATAAATATTTTTGATGATGTTCAGAACATAACTACTGCACTAACGAAGGTATACTAAAGCTAGCTGCACACTACACGACTTTGTGTGATGAAATGCAACTTGATCATCCCATTGCCAAAAGAGGTTCTTCACCGACGTCACTATGCTGCGGTCCTCTCTATTTTGATGGTCAGGCATCCATTGTACCACAATTGTTACTAAGGCCATGTTGTGGGCAGGTACCGATAACACACCTGCACATGATCAGTGAGTATGCCAAATTAAAATGCAATGGGATCACATGAAGAACCTCTATAGTCTTATTGTTGGGAAAAAGGAACATGTTCTTTTTTGCCGACTGGAGTCTTTGATAGTCATAAGGTTGGAGCTATTTCACTAATCAGGTACCAGCGATTTTGCACAAAGCAGAAAGAGGAGTGCCATATACAATTGTGCATCCTCTTCTTAACGGACAATCAATCAGGTGGTGTGCATTGTTAATCTTGCGAATGAAAATTGTGTGAACTGTGAGAAACTACAGTAGGTGATGACAGTCAAGTTGAATTAGGTGATGCAATATTGTGAAGTGTGTGGCTAGCTAAAGTTGATAATTTGCATTAAAGTTGAAACAAAAATACATTATCATAAGGTCAATATTAAAAGAACTATATATGAACAGCATTAGTGTGGAGTGGGGGTTATGCTTATTAGGGTGCCTACAGTCACCTAAAAGGTTTACTCACAAGAGGGTCAATTGAAAGTTGAATGTAGTATTAATTAGCATATGTTTAATACCATGTCAGCAGGTTCAGCCTTCAGTTCACTAAAAAAAGAGAGGTTTTGTATCCCCTTGTGAGAGCACTTACCTTTTTTATATATTTTGTGTTATATTAGGAATTTTTGGATGTAGGACCCTCATATGACTGCTGAAAAACAGCTCGAACTTCTTTTCTGTGACTTAACAGCTTCATGATGAGAGGTCTCAAGTCTTAAACAGAGACTAGGTTTATCTAAGAGGGTAAGAAGAGCAGGGATCCTAGCAGGGGAAAATTGGGAAGGGGATCAAGGTCAGGGGGTGCCCTTGAATAAACTAAGCCGTGAGGAGGAGGGTCTTGTCTATTACAGTCCCCATCTCTACCCAATATGACAAGTCTGTGCATAGAAATAAAGTGTACTCTTTTTTAAAAATTTTGACTTTTTATATGCATTGACTATGTTTCCTATATCTGGTGTGTTATTGGCCAGTGCTTAGATGCAGTATGAATCCATTAAAATGTTCAGTAGTATTCAATTCCTTAGTACTTACTTTGTCTCTGTACTGTACTTAGCCACCCCTGTGGTGTCACAGAAGTTAAATGGTTGTACTCTACAATATCATAGTGGACTACTTAAAGTCAAAGGTGCTCTTGAAATTATAATAATGCAATATACTATCTGTCAGCCACCTATTAAAGGCAAGTTGCAATACTTTAATGTTGAAAAAAAAAAAAAAACATGTCTAATATATAAGTCACTGTTCTTCAACTTTTTGTGTAGCTGACCCATTGCTGGGTTTAGATTGGTAGAGATGGAACTCTGGTTTACAGCCCAGAGTCCTCTTAAGGTTCCGCACAGTTCCAGATGTTAAATCCAGTAAGGCGCTGGGGAGGAGTCTTTCAAATACTTGATATTGTACGTAAAATACTGGAGTTTCTGTTCATTGGGAGTTGCATGTTTTCCTTTTCGAAGTGGGTAATTTCTAAAATTTGTCAAAGAAACTGAAATTTGGTTATAAGCAGCATGATTATTACATTGCTTTTTTGCATTTTGTGGAGATTATGGACACCTTATTTGTAGAATTTAGAGAGGGTTTGGGGGGGGGGGGCAGGAAGAGGAGGGGCATCATGAAGTGTAGAAGCAAGAGGGAAGTAAAACTATGCACAAAAGAAGACTTAATACAAACACCTTGTCCTTGCTTATTAAAGTGTAGTTGTTTTTTAGTTGTAAGAAAGAGCTGTTGTTACTGAGCAGTTATACTCTAAATTTTCAAAGTGAAAGATCCATGAGAAATATTTTTAATAGCTATTACTATTATCAAAGTTGGATGATTTCTGAAACAACTTGTTTTCTATACAAAATTAATTGTGTGGAGTGTTGCACAGTGTTAGTATTATTTGTCATTCTCGTAAAATGTATCTCTTAATTAGTTGATTGTCAGCTAGTTTATAGTACAACTTGGCGAGTGATATTGATATTTTTCAAAAGGTACTGTAACTTTGATTCTACGATTAACCTGTTAAGGCATATCTCTCTTACAGCAGTTCTTGAAATAAAGGTTAAAAAAAAAAACAAACAAAGAATTATATAAGAAACATCTTGATAGCCTATTCCCTTCGTACAGTTAGAGACTGGTTTATTCATTTTAAGTTTATACTTGGAGTGTCCAGAAATTGTGCAATTAAAAGAAGGGTCTAAGCTCAAATCAAGTTTTGATATATGAGAGGGGTACTTATTCTTAGCAATCTGGTGAAATTCCCGTTGAAATCTGACGTGTGGTTGTCAAGATATCAGCAGATCAAATTGTCACATTTTCAACAGAAAGTGAACTTGAAGCAAGCACATATGATGTCATAGCCTCACATTAATGAGCAGTCC
>WURT03000018.1:266601-286962 GCA_009936505.3 Holothuria glaberrima
CACTCAAAACTGAAAGGGCAATGATAGGGTAATTAATGATTACAATCATTTATTACAACTTTGTGACCAGACACTTTCTACCATTATATATTAATCATATGCAATCCATTTCCACAAAAACAATGCAATTTCTCACATTTTCAGTAACTGTAGGAAGTGATACATGAGTAACGAGGCTAATTAGAAGCATTTTCATGCAATAATTTCCTTCAAACTCGTCACAAAAATAATCGATATCAACTCAATAAGCCCCTTCAAGAGCTGGAACGCAGATTTCCAAACGTAAAATGATGGCTTTTGAAGAAAGTATTGTTCCTTTTCCCTTGGACATCAGAGAGACGGTTTTCCGTTTTGACCCATCATATTTATTTTTGTAGCTTAACACTTTACTGTTTCCAAACATTTTAGCAAAGTACAACCTTAAAATGAATTCAATACGGTAATTTCCTCTTCATTCCAGTTATCCCTGCTGCATAAATAGTTATGACCGATTGTACAATAACAATAGCAATAGCAGTAAATGGAATAAATTGAATCAATTTTAAGTTGAAAGTAATTTTATAATAAATATAACGTCATCTACGCTTTTCGTCTCTTTCATTGAAAAGGGCCTGGAGATTTAAAAAGTTGTCTACACATACATTTCCTCAATGAAATGAAATTTGAACTTCAACTCAATTGTTACGAATTAGTTTCCGTGCTGAGTTGCTACGATACGGAGTCATAATACTTATAAAAGTCGCTTGTGTGAGGGTTTGTGGCTGTTTTTACCTCATGGGAGATCAGTGCGACGTAAATTATATTTTCTGACAACAAGTGAGTTCTGTTTGTAGAAAAAGTTTACTAATCTCTTTCAAATTTGGAAATGTCATTGCTTCTATATCTGGCCATTTCTCTCCTAGTACCACCTTAGCTTTTGCTTTTCTCCTTTAGTTTTTTGCTCCATTATCCCTGGAGAATTTAGGATGAAGTCGCCTCCTGATTTCCCTGCAGGGGTTCTGGGCACGTAAAATGCACACTCCCACTTCGTCCACTCATTATGGAACTCTTTGCTTCGGGCCTTCGGATCCATTTTCCCGCCAAGAACAAATTCCCGAGCAGTTTTTTTGGCGCAAGAACTCTTCTAGCAGTGTCTCTCTGGTTTGATAGATGAAAAAAGCCCCCCGGGGGCAAAGATTCTCTCGAGAAAGGAAATTGCAGAAAAGTCTGGAATAACAAGACGATTTCTCTCTCTCCACTCTCCCACTCTTTCTCTCTCTCTTTTTACTCTCTCTGCATCTTCCATCCTTAGTCTTCTTCTGAATCATACTCTAGCTTTCGCGTAAGAACACATCTACCATCTGATGTGCTCAGAGAATGCAAGTTGAGCTTTTACAAATTGAATGATGATTCTATCATGGGTTGCCTCCAGCTAAAGTCTTCTCCGTTTCCTTCCTTCTCTTGCTACGGCAAGAAAAGATTTTCAGAAGGTGCGTTTTTAAGTTATTCATTTACCGAAGCTGCTTCAAACAAACGGAGAAAAATTCTCCTCCTAAATGTCTTGAAGATATACAATCCAGAGTTTTGGTTTTAGGCCCTTTCCGCGTCATCGTCACATGTGTAGCATATTGTTTTCGTGTGATTTTTTTTATAAGACTTCACATTGAAGCCTCCAGCCGCCTTTTTCTAGTTAAATGTACTTGTAATGTCTCGGGGTTAGAAAGAATGTCTTTTTTGCCAAACTACCAAACGATTACCTTTAGGTATCATTTATTATTTATTCACTTAACCAAATAATTCAGAAAAACGTTTTGTTTTCAATTGGAAAGAAATTAAATTGCAAATAGCATAGAACTGTCAATCGCTTTGTTAACCTCCAAGGGGTTTATTTTTCTGTTTCCACTGCTTTTGACGATGGCAGGAAAGTATTTATTCGGATTCTGTTTATATTTTAGCTATAGGCAACAGCAATTTGGTTAGCCTGTTTGATTTTCTGTAGGTGAAATGTAAATTATAAAACAATTGATTGAAAGTCAGGTAAACTCGGGCTCTGATGTCTCAAGGGGATTGTTAAATTTTGAAGGTGATCAGAAAAACTGGAAGAGAAGCTGTGATGATTTCATCATGACAAACATATGATGAAAAATTCATAGTTTTTCAATTACCAAAAGAAAAAGTTTGTGAAAGTTCTCTCATTTGAATAAGATAACGGAAATACTTCCTTCAATTTGCCATCGCTTCAAAGAAACGAACCATTATGATATAGTAGCTTTTTAAAGAGGGCTTTTTTATTTTTTTGGAAAGAATAATTCATGTGGGGTTTAAGTTTTTTAGTGAGTGGTAATTTTTAACACTGTCACATTTTAATTTCTAATGGAATAATATTTAATTGAATTCAGGACCGATAAATATCATTCCCATATGAAAACCATAAGGACAGGGTGGGGACAGTAGCGCAAAAGGAAAAGTACTTGTTAAAATAACCTGTGTAAAGTAACAAATGTAATTTAGTTAAACAATTTAATTTTTGTGTCTAGTAAGAAGTTATTGTTAATGAAACTAAATTGATTCCATTATTTAAAAAATGATAGGACGGACAAGAAAATAAAAAGGGAATTTCACTTTTCTGAGAAATATAGTGAACCTTTGCTAATCATAAACAAACAGGTAATAAAAGGTGTTGCCCTTAATATTTAGTTTCTATTTTTTTCAATTTCAATATAAATTTCTAAACATGTAAAACATGATAAAAAATGATTGCGGTAAATGATAGAAAATAATGTAGAAAATCTATGATAAACACCCTGGTTAACATTAGCTATAAAAGTAATAAAATAGATAAATCAATCAAGAACTTGTTGTGAAAATGAAGATTAAATTTTTTAAGTAACATTAGGAGGAGTATTTTGTCTGTATACTATGTTACATGTGTATTTTCACTTGCACTCTAAACATATATGTTGTTTCAAATGTTCAAAAGTGAAGCCATATCCATGTCTTCTGCGTTTCTTTAAGTTCTTTAGGATTAGTTCAACTTTAGAAAAATAAATGGCAAATCCCTACCAAAGTTCGTTACCAAATAGTTGTATTGTAATTTTTTCTGAAGAGACTTCTGTAAAGTATGTTGAGTTGTAATCATTGTTGAAACTCGGAGAGCTCATATAATTAAAACTACCAGGATAACTGTTTGCAATACATGTGATTTAAATTATTATTTATACTTTTCTATCATTTTATTAACGCTCAGACGCACGTAATCTCTCCATTTGACTATAAATTTATGGTTTTTTTTTTCTTTTTTAATTTTCAATTTGGAATAACACTCAAATCAGCAATGCTCAATAAATAAGATTACAATACAGTAGAAGATTTTGCACGATAAGGAGAAAAAAAGAAAAGTTATCAACTAAGTTAAATGTTCAAAAAACATTTAAAAGATGCTGAACTCTACTTGAAATATTATTCTTACGAGACAGGCGTACATGTAATCCTTTTTAATACTTTTTATGGTCCAGACATCCGGTATGATTGACTTTAATTGGATAAAATGAAAGTTGATAAGAACAGTTTACTAATGTCTGAAGTTTATTTCATTTAAGTGTTAATTAAAATATATGTCTTCTAACATCCATTAAAATTCGAATCGTCTGTAATGCTATTTATAAATTTGTTGGAATGTTGAGACAGCCGTTTTGTACCCCCAACGGAGATTGTCATCCACGGTCGTCGATAACTGATCCCTGTGGAACCCATATCGTAGTCAGAGGTCGTGCGTTCTTGTAAGGTACTGACCCAAACTACATGATGTCTCTCTTTGCCCATCTTCCTTTTCATCGCAATAAATTTGATTCTCGTTTAGTGATTTACAGTAACCGTTCTGCCTGCTGCTCGTAAACAAGCAGGGCTCGTGTACGCCGCTTCACAGTAACCCGAGCGGAACAGAGACAAAAAGCTTGCAGAGTCTGCCCCTTGGGAAAGCTCAGATTTCGCGGCTGTCGTTCTGGGACTTAAACCGCGCGTTTGGGGGATATGGTGTTGTCCACGCACCTTCTGATTATATCATTTGATACTCAACATTTTCCTATTAGCGTGAAATTTGCCCAGCGAATCCAAGGTTCTCCCTATCATTTGCATAAAGTGAAACAGTTGAATTTAAAGCGACACGCGGTATCACCGCCACGCGCTTAATAAATTTGTTATACTGATAGCCTTCTTGAAGAAAAAAATCCTTTAGAAAAAGTATGTAATTTAGGCTACCGCCCTTCTCCTCTCAGTGGGCACAAAATTGCGATATTTGACCGTTTAATTGCAAAAACAATTTACTAATGAGTTTAATGTGTTTCGCTTTGCCTCACTGGGCTGAGAAAATGCTTGTTCCCATTCTAAATTATGAAATTGTAGGCATAAACGGTCCCTTTTACATAAAATTGATTAACTTGAGCTAAGAAGCATATCTTACCCGGTTCTTGAGACGTCTCGATCATAAAAATACCACTTTTGCAGTCTTCTGTTCTAACTCGTTGAGTAATACTTTTTTGACTCTAAAGGCACAGAGTTCAGCAATTGATAATAACAGAGTGTCTACGTTTTGTCAACATTGCTTCTCATTTTCATGTAGTTGATGTCTGGAATGGTCGCCAAACATGGTTGTAATGGAGACACTTGTGAGGCAGAGTAAAAAGTAAGAAGTAGATAATATACGTAGAGACCATTTCACTTAAAAAAGACAAAGTTTTAGTTGCGAACAATGGGACTGAGTGGTTGGAATCAACATTTAACATTAAGAAAACGGTTTATCACATGAAGGTACGTCTGACTGCACTTCCAAAGTTTAACTATATTTCTCCCACATATTGCATGGGTTATAACACGTTTAATCTCATAAATTTTGGTTTCTGCCTTAAACAAAGGGAAGATTTTTTTACAAAATGGACCACACGCATTTTTTAACTGACCAAAAACTGTTACAGTAATTTGCGACGGCTTTTTGTGTCCTAGATGTCATCAGGAACCGGTACTGGGCAGTACGCAGATGTTTCGCCTTAATTGTTTGTAGATAAGTTACTTCAGTTGTTGTCCCACGTTACCTTTAAGAGAGCGAGAGTGACGTCATATCGTCACATTGATGAGCAATACTGGTTTGCTTTAATTTTTAATTGTTGTTAAGCCACAGTTTTAACTTTGAAGTAATTATATGTATGTATTAGTAAATGAAAGATAGTAAAGAATGCTTAAAATTTTTGAAGAAAAATGTATATATTTTTATGCATACTAAATATATATATATATATATATATCTCCAAGTAATTAGTAAATGTCATAGCGTTTACATATTATTTGAATTTAAACCCGCTCCCATCGGTTGAGCACTATTTCCAATGTTGTTTCACCATCGTGTATTCTATAATATATATATATATATATACTCTAAAAATGCCTATTCAAATTGAATAGGCATCTTATCAAAGGGGCAATGAATAGGGAAACTATTCAAATATTTGAATAGATTTGTTTCAGAAATGATAAGAATTGTTTCATTTTTTATCCGAATCTAATGAAAATTTGAAGAGATTGCCTATTCAGTCCCTTTGAATAGGCATTTTTTAGAGTGTATATATTGACGTCATGTTACAGTACAAACAATGAATCTAGACAGAAAAGGTATAGATAGACTCATTCATGTTTACAAACAAATGACGTCAAGGCTGCTTGGCAAAGGACTTGATATGGTGCACTTGTGCTGTCGTCATAATGAAAAACGATCCTAATTCGTCCACGTTCTGCGTGAAATCGCTCCAGCAGTTTCACGCGCACAACCTAACGTGCACGTATATGTTCTTTCACATGCTCTGTGCCAACCAATACCCTCCAGTGACGTAATCGTGAATGGTCTAATTTTGGCGGTGTTCCCATTTGAGTGAGGGCAGTGGATCATGATCATGATCTTGTGACGTCATATGCATAAGTCTATATGGCCTCAACACACTCCACAAATGGTCTGATCAACCGGGCACTTAACCGAAATCTGGTCAAATATTTGAATTGGTCCGGTTCAGAACTGATTCACTTTTGGTAATTTTTTGAGCCAAATTGAGTCCAAAAAACTGGTCACGTAGGTGTCCGGTAGATCGAATTTCGGTTCAGATTTGACCAGGGAATATTCAGAGTGCGCTTTGCTTATCTGCTATTAGTGGTAAATTTCATGAATTCTTGAAAGATGGAGCGTTTCGGTGAATCTTATCCCATGGCTACTTTAATGGTATAGAAATAGCTTGAGAGAAAAGATCATTATAGGATAACACAATCGTACTAAGAACGACTAGAGCACCCCTCTTTCTGTCCCACTAATATTAAAAATTGAAAAATGAAAAATGTAAACTTAGGTAAAATCTTGCAAACGTGAATGCCTTCAACACAACGTTTCATTATGATTCCAATTTCTTTAAGTGAATTTCTCTGGCAATTTTTTTTCAGCTGTTACAGGCACTACTAAGACAGACAAATTGATTGCTCCTATAAATGTTTCATTGTTTGAAACTTATAATCGCCCTCTGAAAGGCCGATGGAGGTGAATTTCTAACAGTTGTCTTTCACACATGGTTGGTCCAAAATATGTTTTACAGAAACATGAACCACGTGGTAAGTGGAATTGTAAGTAGAAAATTTGTCCATAACCAAACCATTAAAACCAAATTTTGCCCTCAAACGAAAATCCATTTATGCCTACTTGCACGGTCATCTTGTGTTTCACGTGTGAAAATTTAAACTCTAAATTTAAGCTTAAGAACTATTTCAATGAAAATTTGAAAGGGCCTTAGGCAAGACACGTTCCGTTCGTCATGGCTTTACCTTTGTTCTGTAGTAAAAGATAGATCCACCAAAAAAAAAAAAAGAAAAATGAAAATCGAAAAAGAAATTGAGTTTGTGTTTTAAAGTAAAATCATATGTTGGTTCACCATGTGGCATTATTAGTCGCTCGTTTTTATCCGTGAGTGGACCGTTCTTATTTAAATTAGCTTTCTAATTTTCAAGTGTGATTGAAATTATCTCACTTAATCCAAACTCTACTACTAGCTAATTTTGAAGATGCACAATCAATCACTCAGCTGCACGATCATTCACCTTTGTATAAATCGCTGGAGCGCACGAGCCAAAGTTTCAAAATAGTGGCGGTAGTTCGCTTGGGCGGTACTGAAAGTTTGATATCAGGTGCTGTGAAGTTTTTCTTCTTTTTTTCGAAAATGTCTCCCTTTTTGGCGTTAATGAGACAATTTGGAATGAGAAAATTGAGATGCGGGCGGGTGATTAGACCACGGCGGTTTTAAAACTAGTGGCAGTTGTCTGCTACATCAGATTATAGTGTTAAAGACTGTGCGTTTGCCTGAAGGCCAAGCTTAACGCGTGATACATTGAGGTACTGTAGTAATCTGTGCTATTCCAACAGAAAAGAACAATTTCAATTATTTCTATACAATTAATACGTTACCTAATGAGATTTTTTAAAATAAATTAACCACATTGTATGTTGTTATAAAACAATTTGGAAGTAATATATTTTTAAAATAAAAGGGTTTAGATTCCTTTAAAATTGCGTTCCCAGGCAAAGCTACTGTATGTATCAAACAATTTAACCTGTCTTACATCATCTGTTCCTGTTCTATTATTTTATGTCTTTACTATTCACAATTCATATTTCGACCCTATCAAAAATCTGCTACTTTGTACTAGATAAAAGATACTAGCACCCCTTACTTGATTTGTACAGAAATTTGTAGGTTTGGAAGCTATGATGTCACATTGAAAATTATTCTTATGATGTTATTATTTTATTTCCGACGCTTTTAAACTTTTTTTCTAAGTCACATACTTGTCTTGATAGCAATTATGGACTTAATGAAATTTGTTACTATTTTCAAAGTTTTTATCTTAATGCTATAAGAAAAAATAGTAAAGAATGCTTTCAAAACGCCCAGTAGGATAAAATATAAAATTCTACGGCAGTGTACAATTACGAAAGATATAATACAAATGGTATCCATCGCCAGAGGAGGATACAACCGATAAGAAAGACCAGCAAAAGTAATGTTAGTATTTCTTACCTCAGTTTGAAGAGTTGGGTAGATATTTGTGAGCAGATATTAAGAGTGCAATTGCACAATTGTGAACTTTCCGAAAAAAAATTAGAAAGCTTCACGTAATCTCAAGAGGGAACACTCAAGGAAGAGAGCATTTCTACTACTTTGTGTAATTGTTTAATTGTCGAAAAGTTTTTACCATCAACAAAAAAGTAGTAATAAGTGATTTGTTGAATTGTGTATTTCTAAGTATAGAACCTAAAATACATGCTGAGAAAGAAACCTTTCGCCAACATTTCTGTCATCTTTGACTAAATAAGAGGGACAGGTTCCATTCCTGCATAATCTCCCCCTCTTTCTAAATCCTAAAGCAATACATGCCAAATCGTGCTCAGCGACTTTGGCGATTCTTTAAAACTCTTGAGATTTGTCCAAGGCCAATTTCCCTAGCAATTTGCAATATCATCTGTTTGATTCTTTTTAGTCCTTTCTGATCTTCTGCTTATTAAAATGAAAATATCCTGTCGAGAAAAACACCTTTATTATGAAACTGAAGTAAGAAACAGCAAGCTAAAATATTGCTATCACCGGAAATGCGGTCACTGTTTTGAAGAATTTTCTGGCTAGCGATTTCTCTCTATTAACCTTGCTCGAAGCGAAATAGTTATAACCCAACTAGAGATTTTCATTTTGTATCTCGATGTATATAGTTCCCTTTGAAGATTCCCGTCCAAAGTAACTCACCGACAAAGACTGGGTCCATCTGTCTACATGGGCCACTCTAGTGGGGATCAAGTAAGGCTGAGCTATGGATGACTTACTGGGGCTCATGGGATCAATTGCTTCAATTTGAACGCTGAGAATTGCTTTGAGTAAAACTTTGATTGCAATGATGATTCTTTTCGTATGATCTTGTGGGTGAGAGATTTATTAAACATTCCCAAGTTGTCTCTCTCCATTACTAAGTGAAGGTCTAATTTAATTACAAGCGTTTAATGGAACGATAGTGTAAAGTCTGGGGATCTGGAGGGATTTCCTAGCACACGAAGGCAAAGAGTGAGTAGCGGAAAGTGAGAAGTCACTCGAATAAAAAACCTTTTCGGTTATTAACTTGTGATAACAAAACGAAAGACACCAAAACATCCCCAGAACAAGTAATTTTTGTACAATTACGACTGTATTTTCACTGAAAATGGGCTTTTCCTTTTATCGTTGTAACAAGGGAGCAAAAATATAAAAAAATTAACAACAGAGCTAGTAATATTTAACATTTAGGTTCAAACATGTGTATTGGTGCAAATTTACGTCGATGATTTTACCCATGAACAATATAGCCGCCATAAGGGCATGGGGTATTGGGCCCCCCCCCCCGGCAGCCAATGTCTTCGTTACCCACTTGCCGCTGTTATCGCCTGTACAAAGGTACACGTGCAGTTTACAGGCGCAATGCGCACTTACGTATTTCCCCCAGCATTAAAAGCGTAACCCCCCCCCCTTTTGAAACCTGGTAACGTCACTGCCCGAGCTCTGTGGGTCACTTCAGACTGTCATATTAAGTAGAAGAAGGTTAATACTTCCATAATTTTACTTTCCTTGCAGAGGACCCTTCTAAAAACATTGAGGATGCCTCTAGCTAAATCATATGAAAGCAAGTACACTGGATGCGCACGAATAGAGGAATTAGCTCAAGCTCTTGCTAACGTTTGGAGATAATGACATATTTACTAGGGAATATTTGGCTTATCCGCTTTTGAAATATTTAAATTGTACTGGGACCATCTCTCTTCATATATTCCGAGAGTAAACCAATTGATATTACTGTTGTAATAAGGGAAGGAAAAAACTGAGACTGAATCTTTCATGATCAATTTTTTCACAGAGAAATCATTTTCACTGGACGCCGTTCAACCAGGGCTAGCAACTCCCTGGTTCATCCAGTAGGCCCCTGTTTGTTTAGAAAGGATTACCACTTTCAACTGCACACTTAAAACATTATCACTAAAAATCCCTACTAAGACTAAGACAATTAAAGTCGGGGAACAATAGACAGATTGAGTCTATAAAAAAAACAATCGGAGGTGTAGAAATTCCCTTCAGTGTTCCGGCGGTTTGAATTATATTTGGGCTACTCTACTATTAACCTAGAATTTTGTAGGTACGGTTTATTCAAACTTTATTTTATAGGTATAATACCAAAATAGGAAATTATCCTCGTTGACAAAGCAATGTCTTTGGATAAACATTGTTTACATCTATTTTGCAGTGTTTTTACAACAGAATGAACCTCATTACGATATGGCAATCTGTATTTTTTATTTGTTGTACCGGAGTACACATGGTTTTATAGGGTGTACTCAATAGCGTTGACCCCAACGAGATGGCAACCACTTTAATTGTCAACAGGTTCATTGTTTTTTTTTTTTTTTGTTTTTTGTTTCACAGTGAACCTCATTCACTGAGGTAACATTTTTATTGTTCTGTAGAGGTTCTGGTGTTTATATTTTATTTTGCGGGAAATGTAAACGAAAAGGATGTGACAACAGAAGCATGAAAAGAACAAATTCCGAGCGGTTTACACTCTGTTTGTGCAAGCTTGTACTAGACCATAAGCGTTAACATAATTTATACGAAAGTTCTTTACAGCAGCCCATTTGGATAAATTCGTAAATGGAGGCTAGATCACCTCTTGGAAAACTTCATGAGTTTCATCGCTCTTAGTTGAGTCAGTTTATGTCTTATACCAGTACATCGGCTACATTGGGATTACTTTGCATAATTCCTAAACAAGCCCAATGTAGTTTGTAGCAAGCATATTTGTTGACCCAGGGTGACCACAACACAGAACGTTAGAACAATACAACTTTCATGTATTGTATCGCCTTTCTATGCTTTCACATTGATGGACACAATTTGTAGGCTGTATTCAGAGCATGCACTAATTGTTAAACCCCTGTACTTTATCCTATCCCTAAGCCTAGCCTTAATGGTCCTAAAATTCTTCCCCACTGCCATCCAAGAAGTGCCGAAGAAAAAAAAGATGTCGAGGGCTTCAAGATGTCATTTGCCTGAATTAAGAACAAAGGCTTTATCAGCTTAACTCGAGAAGATTTAATCAATTTGTTTAAGACTGGACGGCAGGACCAGTACGTCGGCGTCTTCGTAGAGAAAAGTACAATTTGAAAATGTCACGCATCGCGCTGAATATTTGAAATAAACCTATGGTCTGTCTTTTCATGCTGCGTTAACTTCGAAATTGGACACCCAAACTGTATGAAAATGTATACGTAGTAGAAGAAATACGCCACTCGATTGGATAATTAGTATTCACAGGTGTGACAATTTCATCTGCTCAGAACGGCATATTAGCAGTTTAACAGGGGGTTAAATTACGCTTATGACGGACGAGCTTCCACAACTGTTAAACGGTTGTGGTTAGTGGTTAATTAATGATCAATGATATGACGGACTGATATGTTCAGCACCAGGTCAAAGCAAAGTGCCAATGTCCAGCTTCCGGTTCCCTTATTACTTCTCGCGTCTGGACACGTGCTTTATTGACCCCAGAGGAGTCCAGTAGCATAGCCGTGACAAGTTTCTCGAAAGGTGTTGAGAACGTATGACAGTGCACAATCGCAAACAGAAGAGCATCTCCATAATTATCACGGTTTAAATCAAATGCGGGGTCGCATTTCGTGGTATGTTTTCAGGATATAGCTAATTGATAGGGGAACATTAGATTGTATAGTACTAAAGGTAAGGTTCCTCTTGTATTAAAAAGTACGAAAAGGTTGTAGCGGTCTCCATTGAAACGTAGTGATCTTTATATGCGGTCAGTACACTTTTGTCTGGAAAAGCTTCGATCAAAAATATAAACAAGTTGGAGTTATCAATCAAAGCAAAAAATAATTAAGTGATTCAATTACAGTGACAAACTTTGTGTCTAGTTTTCATAAATAAGTGAAGACGTGAAAGAATTAATATAAAAGAGAGTTTGTGTCCAGTTGAAAACTGCAGCGAACTATGCACTGTTGCAGAATAATAACAAGGATTGATCAAAAGTGCTGGAAATCAATAAACGATTTTCATTTTTTTTTATTCAGTCAAGCAAAGGAAAGGATAACATCTCAAAATTCAAGTTGGTTTAATCCTGGAATATTTTAAATACTGTAATGTGATTAGGTAAATATGTTCGGTTAAAAAGCCATTTTCAAATAAAAACCGTTAACAAAGCGAATATCGCACTGTGGTACAGAAGATTTTCATAACTTTAAAACCATAACTTTAGTAAGGTAGCCTATTTGCGTAGTTTTATTTTTATAAAAAAAAGGTTCTCAAAACGGAAATTAAGTACTTTGTAGGTCATGAACAATATGTTTACCAAAACTTTAAAGTTTTCAGTTAATGAACCATTTATGAATCTTTTAATACGTAATAAATTGGAAAGACAGAGTTTAGTATAGTTTAGTTTATTTTTTTTTTTTATTATTTACTTTTATTAGTTTATTGGCTAAATTTACTTGATAAGTGTTGTCGGTGACAGTTTGATACAACGTAATAACACAGTGTTACCTTTCAAAGCATTAGGCGTTTAAATGTAGACACCATGCAATTGTACATTTTCCAATTAAGGTTACACGTCTTTTATAAAACTGCTCCTTAAATTTACAGTTCATTTCATTCAGCTGGTTTAAGCCCATATAAGTTTAACTCAATAATAAATCTTCCGAACCCAATTAAAAAGTTTGTCAATTTTAATTAAAGTGTACCTAAAGTCTAAACAAAAGCTTATTCAATCAATTTAAAATGCTAGTTTGCGCAACAATTCGTGATGTCATCCGTGCACTACTCTTATTACTGTCTTTGCACTTCTTTGGTTTTGCGAAGGCCACTACACCTTGTGCCAAAATGTGATCACTGTATTACTGTTGTAGGGTGACTTGGAATTATAAGTCCCCCTCCATACAATATGCTATGCAAAGGTACAGTAATTATTTTTCAAGGTCATATAAGCATCTTAATTCCAAAAGGAATCAAAAGCAGGTAATGTGAGTTGTAAAAGAAGAGCATCATAAATTCTTGCACAATCGACTCTTTCAAATTAAGGGAATAAATTTCCACATTATATATCTCAGCAAAGGAGGAAGGTATGAAAACTGGAAAACGGGAGTTGAATAAATGAGGTTCACTTTCCAACCTCTAAAATATATATTCTTGTAATTCTAGATTTTAGATTCCCTTTAGGTGAATGCCAAACACGGAAGGAAATACTTCGCTTGGCTCGGCTAATAGAGTTGTAGATATTATTTTTACATATGTACAGTGTTTATGCCTGTAGAAAAATTTGTGCAAGTTTTAAATAAGCAATAAAAATAAGAAATTACAATCGTATAAAGTTACGAGGAAGGTATGACAATATTATTTATCTTTGTCACGTAGAAAATTTTTGTTTCTGGTTGATGATGACAGTAAGCTGCCATTTACTAAAAAGTCAGTCTGACTTCCATTTTTTTTTTAATTTAACATTGTTTTCCATTCCTTCTTGTGTCACTGGAAGTAATTTTGCTTTGATTTGATATGAATTGACCTATATAACTATAACCAAGTTTTAAATATCAAACAAGAGAATTGAAACTTTGCACGTATTTTATCATAAACAAATCCTTGATGGCTGGCTATAGTTCGCCTGCTTTGCGACAAGGTCATGTTTTAAAAGCAGTTCATAATTTTAAACCTTTATTCCTTAATTCGTTTGAAAAATACTTTGCTTCTTTGCATATTACATTTATTTAGTAGCAAACTGTAACTAAACCGAAGGAGTTTAGAAAACAAGGTCTCATCCATGCCGAATAATTTTAGTCAAGATGTTACGGGGTGAAATAAGGTTTTCCTAATCATGTAGTGCGCCAAAAGCAAGTAGGTACCTCCGTGTAATCTAGTAAATCTACTGTATCAAGCAAGTTAAGTAGCCGCTTTTCATCAACATTGGACCTACCGGGGAGGGGACTCTGCTTGCTCAGCCCTCTTGTTAGGGATATGACTAAACAAGGAATTAGCCGTACAGCCTGCTACGTAGGCAACATTTGAACAAACTAAAACAATGCGTCCCTTGTTAAAAAACTGTCCCCTCCTTTCATTTTGTTCCCTCTATAGGATATTGTAAATAATCGTTGAAGCCAATCATTTTTTTACAACCCTTAATCCGCACGAGTGGTTTTCAAGAGTTTTCCCACCGTAAGAGTCTAGTGATTTGACAAAGTCAAGCTAATAGTGATAGAAGGGCCTCAACATTTCTTAAATTTGGAGGAAAATGCTTCTGGCGGGCTGATATGGTCTAGACGAACCAGATTGAGCCAAGGTTAGGGGCCTCGAGGGCCAATATCTCAAACGTAGCCTGCCTCGTATTCTGACAGGTTTCGAGAACAGCACAGAGACTGTGGTAATATGAACTTCATCAGTGTCGATAAAATTCTTTCCGGCAGTTTTCTTACTCTTTCCAAAGAGGAAAATAAGAGGGGTTGCAAGAGAAATTAAAATTACATTCTCCTGTAAAAAATGCTCAAAGCATTTAACTTTGGATGAAACTGTGGGTGGGATATGAATATTGAACTTCAGTTAATAAAACGTTAAAGACGATTACGTCAAGACGAGAAGTGGGCCTTATCTGGACTTTGGAGAAAATTGTTTTGAGGGCTTGAGGTATAAACATGTTTTTTATAAACTGCAAACAAAATAGGCTTGATTGAAAAGATGGAAATAGTTGATTCAGCCTAAAGTATGTAGGAGTTTATTTTCAGTAAGTTTTCTTTTTGAAATGAAAAAAAAGTTGTATAGTGTATTTAGTAATCGTTAACTTAAAACCCCTACAATATTTGTCAAATTGAGTCATTAATAGAGCTAAAAGTTTTAACTTCCTTAAAAATAATAATGACAAAGAGCAGAAGAATTAAATGTCTATCATTTCCAATGTCATTTTACACCGTTCCATCATTTTTATATTTATCTAAAATCTCAATTATCAAGATATGTTAAAACTTTGTTTATCGAAAAGACTAGCAATTTATCACTTAGGCTTTTTATAAATTATTACAATAACTTTAGCATTGGTACATGAACTAAATACATCACGCCCCTTACTCTACAACAGTATTACGATTTGCCTGTTTCATCAGTGCACAAGTTCAACGCGTTTGTATGATGGATAGAATACCTAATCTGAAAAAAAATTCAGTTAATCACCACATTCTGATTCTGTCGACGTATCTTTCACCGTTTTGGCAGTTTGTAGATTGTAGATTTGCATCATGTAACCAGATAGATGGTAAGCTAAAACCCTTTGCCTTGCGGCTCCAATATATTGGTGTTTCATTTACTGCTGTGCCACTCGGAATGGTCGTACATACCGTACACTTGATGTGGGCAAGATTAATCAGCAAAACTAATTTATATCGTGTAGTCTGTTTCTAAATTGCCCCAGAATAAGAAGATTTTAATTTCATTTCCTACCCTTTCAATAGAAAACAAACCAAGCTTAATCGTTGGTGTGTATCTGTTTCTGGGACTGGCTTCAATTGCCAGAGGTGATATTTCGCGCAATTGGTATATCTAGAAAGTCAATATTTTAATTAGCGTGAAAACAAAGGATGCTTGAACCCTGAACAGGTAGGACCGCTTCAGTAGCAGACAGAAATGTGTTTAGCAGGTGTTTTTGGCCAGTTACTGAACAGCTTACTCAATTAGGTGAACGCACTGTTTTGGTGGAATGACCCATGGTTAAACCTTTCGATCGGACGACAAACAAATAGGTGAAATGAATCGATATTAAGTGCAGCCAACGATAATGTTGATCAAAAAGTATATTAGTTTGAATATTTTATAAATATAAAAAATCTTTGGTAGAACTAGTGTACTGCTACAATTTCTTTGAATATTATGTAAACCTACCTTTTTGCTCCGGCAAATTATGCAAAACAATTACAAACACATTGTACGAACCTGCACACATAGCTAATGTTACATTCCTTAAAGGTCTGGAGACATGAAAATTACATTATTGGATATTTGATGTAAAAATCATTTAAGTTAAAAAAATAGCCACAATTTTCATCAAAATCCATATTGACCATTTTACAGGCTAATTTCTATTTCACATTTGTTTCTTGAATAAACATGAGCTAAATGTTCAAATCTGTGACATCGAGAGATGGTCTAACAGAATATGGCTAATTTTAGCCGTTGTTTTTCTAGCCTTCATTTTAAGGACACTTGCAGCATTTTTGAATCCTGGGGGATTCATTTTGGAAGTAAAACTCATTTTCTTGAAAAATATTGATACCACTCAACAAACTTTAAACTATATGATCAGTAATTAAGAGATTATTTATGAAGGGTTAACAAAAGAAATTCTTACACTGTACAACGCTCTACATGTTTATTTTTGCATAGGCATCGAGTTACTTCAAAAACCACCAAACTTTCAAGAGATATATCTTGAGAATGGTAAAAGTATTGAAATAATTCTAAAAGGACCTTTCATTAGGGGAATTTATTTTTACTGCCAAGTAAAAATAAGTCATTTTGGTGGTATGCCACACAAAATTTAAGTATGCAAGCGCCACATTTAAGATATGGCTATGATTTTCAAAAGAGATGGTCTCTGTCCGTTGAAATTTCAAACTTTCTCATGTTTTGTGAGGGGGGGGGAAGATTGAAAAACTTTCCACAATTCTAACCTACAGCAAAAACTTTCATTTATGGAATAATTTCACAGATTGTGTCAGAATATGAGCATTTTTTAGCTTTTACTGTTCACGTGATCTCTGTACTTAGAAAATATATTTTAATAGTAAATTCTTCGGTTTTCTCATTTTCACTGTAAATGGGATCCATTTTGAAATTACTCCCCAGGTAACCATTTCGAATTAATAGAAAATGTAAGCCTTCTTTATATTGCAGTTACAAAATTCTGCCAACGAATAGTTCTCAGAACTTTAAGATAAATTAATATTTGACAGATTAATGTAACAAAAGGAGCAATAAGTTTCTTGTCATTGGCTCAAACGGTGTAAATTCCTTTAATGAAACTGGCTCATTATGTTATTGAAGGGGTTTCTTAAGTGAAAATGTGGTGAAGAACACAAGCAAAAATTGTCATTCTGAGGATTTTTGTTTACTTGACTTCACTCTGCACAATTACCAATAATTCCATGGAGATTGAATGATTATCCCGAGAAAACCATCAACTTAAATAAAGAAGTATTGTACCGCCAAGTCTGAATCCATGAACACTTTAAAACGCCAAAAGTAGAATTTGAAATTTTATAGAGTAACTATTTCACTGACTCTTATGATAAATTAATCAAAAATAACATGCGCTGGCTGTAGGAGACATTATTCAGACTTCATTAAGTATTTTATTTTTAAAATTAAACACCAAACCCCCTTCCTCGCCCAGCCCTCCACAACAATACCTTTATAATAAGTAGTTTATTAGCTGAAAAAAGTTTAAAGTTTTGAAGAATCTGACTTCTTTCTATTTCCGTTTTAGTTAGCTTCGTTGAGAAAAGATCTAAAAAAATTACGTGTAATTTTGCGTATCGTTAGCAAGTGCGCCAACTGCAAACAATTTTAACAGAAAGCTGAATCAAAATAAAATGCTGAAAGAAGAGCGTGCAGTCGCTTTTCGCGACTATACAGGAAGTGACGTCATGCACGAAGGGTGATGTCAATATTATGATCCACCGGTTACACCGATGGTCGTGACTGTCGGACGAAGGCGTTTCATTTTGCCATTTTGATAGCATGTCAAGCTAAACACTGTGAGGAGAACCCGTGAAAGGAGGCAGGCAAAGCGCATAATGGGAGTAAAATTGAGCCGTTATATGAAGGAAGCAGCTGTGGTGTGGTCTCCCTACATCCGTAATTAAATCACTTGCATGTTACATGCAGATAATACGGCCCCGGGTCTCATTATTTCGGCACCACTGCGTTTTCTTTTATTTTGCCAAGCCAAACGTGCACTTGATTAGCGACGTTCCCGTAAAACTGTACTACAGTCGTTTCACATGGAGGGAAATATTGCGCCCGGGGTATTTTCACTCTTGGCCGATCTCTGTTTTCTCTTTAATATTATATGTCACTAATTTTTCTCTTTGTTTCTTTCTCTCTTTCTTTCTATGTGTTTCTCCATTTTTTGTCCTTTCTGTTTCATTCCAGCTTTTTTGCTCGTTCATGTTTATAAGGTTTTGTGAGTAAGGGCTTAAAAGAAATAGATTGTGAAGCGGGCAGTACAAAGTTGGACCCCGAGGGCAGTGTAGTGGTGTAGGAGTGAGCTTGCACATTCTCGGTTCACACCGCATTAGTCTCGATTAGCTCATACTCCGACTGAAACACTAATTCAGCAACAGTCTCCGTTTGTGTCCAAGGCGTAAACCCCGCAATTTCTCGGCTCCTTCGTTTTTGTCCGACTCGCTCAAGTACAAAAAGGAGAAGATATACTAGCCAAATGGTCTAAGTGAGTCACTCGATGAAAGCTTCTCCAATGCTCTCTCCTACAAAAACATAGCTATCGCCCCTAATAGGGGGAATAGGAATGAAAGGATAATACTGCAATAAGCCCATGGCTATTTTACACCATAGCTTGAAATCTTTTCTGCGTTAAGATCCCCCGCGGTAAAGTTACTACAATAACGTTTTGCCAGCTACTCCGCACAATCATACCAATAAAAAATAATTTCTGTTCTTAAAGGGAAGTCAATGTATCTCTTACGGTCGTTACCCCCTGTGGGACTGCTGTTCTATGGCTCTATCTGGGCAGGTGCGGCCCTACACACGTCTAAACTTCTCTTTTTTAAGTGTTTAAACCTGTTGTTACACAATTCTGCCATTCATCTTGCGCTATTATTTTCAAATTGTTTTCGAAATCCTTTCTTGTGCAATTATTTCTCTTTGATCCGCATGTTATAAGTCTTCTAGGGATTTCTTTTCTTACAATCAAAGCGTGCTTACGTTTCATTTATGCCCATGTATCCGTTCTCGATTGTTGGTATATAATGCTAGAGGCGGACCTGAGTAACAAACAATTCCTTTCAACGGGTAAAAGGAAAGGTGGCTGGTGCATAAGATACATCCTTTCGCATGCCACCAAATTAAGCAGCATCTGTCAAGTTGATTTTGCTTTTAGTAAGCACCTGGTTTGTCTACAGGAGAAGTAATTAGCCAATCAACAAATCGTGGTCTTTCTAGTATATTACGAAAACATAGGAGAGCATGGTATTGAGACTCAGAAAGTGCTAACCCCCCCCCTCCCCTCCCTCTCCTATTTGCAGTAATTAACAATAAATTCGATATTTAAGATCCTTCAGTAAGCACGTCATTAGAGTAAGGTTGTTACCCACAGGGTATTGTCCATACATTAACTGAAGTGTAACTTAAGGGGCATAAACAGTCGCCATAAGCTTCATTTTGAAACGGCTAAATCTCACAAATTTCTTATTTCTCTTCCAAGTATCTTTCATGATACTTTATGACTTAAATACTGCATATTCAAGGTAAACCAAGGAGTAACTCCTAGTAAATTTTACAGTTTCAGAGAGAAAAATATTGCCACATGATTCTCAGGAGCCGTTCCTGAAATATGGTAGACTACTATACTCATCCAAATTGGGGTGACTGCATTTTCCCTTGAAGTCTAAAATTCCAAAAACATGTTACATAGCTTGAAAGATAAATCTTATTGGCCTAACCCCCAACTAAACAGGATATTCCTCTGCTGAGATGTGAAATGTCAAAGGTTTTTTTTTTTCACTCAGCAGCTCAGGCTAGTTTAAAAGGTAGATTGCGCAATAATGTGTGCTGTCTCTCTTATACTACTAAGATCACGGTCTCTAATTTTCTTTGTTTATCCTAAAGGTTCTGCTGCCTTATGAAAACTGTGATCACTGTCTATTTTTACAGAATGATTTCAATATACAAGCCCAATTATTAAAACTATGCTACGCAAGAAAACAACAAGTTTTCCGAAATCATATAAATATTTTAATTTCAACAGGAAAAATTCAAGGAAAGTGGGTTTTATGCATATATATATATATATATATATATATATTATAAAACATATTGGGCAATTGACAAATTTAAATAAAAGGCCAAAGAAATACTGTTTTCTAAGTAGATACGAGAGCAGCAAATTACAAACAAGGAGCTGCAAACAGCTTTATTATAGCTTGTTCCGTTCTAGAGATATAGCTATTTATTGCAATGACAGGGTGCCACCATTTGCGAAAAATGATGACTTGTAGCAAGTCTGTTA
>WURT03000018.1:287062-305826 GCA_009936505.3 Holothuria glaberrima
CAAAGATATACATTACAGATTTGCCCTAATGTGGCTCTGATAGGACATTATAGACTTGCTCCAAGTCATCTTATGGCCGCACCATGTCATTGCAATAAATAGCCATATCTCTAGAACAGAACAAGCTACAATAAAGCTGTGTGCTGCTGATTGTTTATTATTTGTTACTTTATCATATGTACCTACTTAGAAAGCAATATTTCTTTTTCCTTTTTAAGGGAATTAATTTCAACAATTTTATATCACAACAACGGAGTAAGCTATGAAGATGAGAATTGAGTCCAGCTTCTAAAATACAACAGTGAAGCATACAGTGACCTTGACGGGAGTTCCAGTAATATTACTTTGTTAAGCCAAATGGGTAATCAGTGTGAGGGAATGGTAGTACAGTAGTTCATAACGGAGAGAACGGCTTTGTGACAACCTCAACATAATAAAATTTGTAACGTAAGTCAATAGCTTTTAATTATACCATTCCCACAAATCCTGTGAAACAAGTTTTTTATGGAAGTTATTTCTGTAGAATATCACAAGTTTAAAAAACCGTTTATCCAGTACCAGTTAGAACCCCTTTTATCGTTGTCACGGAACTTGGAATAAAGAACCGCGTTGAACATAAACGAATATTCTTAATGTAACAAATTTTGCAAGCTGATATTTTCGTTGAAAATCTATGGAACGACTTGTACTTACAAATTTCTATAACTATAAAAGGCTACTTACGTGTCCACGTAAATTTAAAGTAATCGCAATTTCCCTTTCAAATAGGTTGAGAGTACCTCTCAAGCTCAACAAAATTAAAAACGGTAAAAATTAAAACAAAAGCCCTGACAGTTGCAGTCCTTTACCAGGTCACTTTAAATAAAAACATCTCGGAAGTTTCAATAGAGAATCTGTTTCATATCAATTTCTTATGATGAAACTTTTTTATCAGTTTTAAAATAAAAGGTTTTAAATAACCAATGCCAATTTGCTAAAAGTAACCCTCCCTATTTTTCCTACCCTTCCCCTCTTTTTCTTCACCCCATTCCCATGCATCGTTTTTCCAGGTTAGCAACAATTCAATGATCATTAATTTTGTTACCTCCCCACCACCGTAACCTGTCATTTCACTTTAGGCAGAGTTCTACAACAGCTCTACATTTTTAAGTAAAACCACAAACTAGGGATTGGCGGTTTTTGTGGGCATATTTTAGCTTCTTTCATTGTCAGTACAGGTGACTTTGTTGTCACTTTACAGGTAAATGCAATCAACAAATCTCCGGGATAAATTAGCATCACTCTTTACATCAAGTATTCCTTTCTAGAGAACTAATTAGCTGACCAAAGTGCCCTATTTCCTTCACTTCTTTCGAACTAATCGAATCAGCTGCATTATGTGAAAAGGATTGTTAGGCTTAATCAAATCACAACCATTGACTGGGTGTAGATAAATTTAAGCTTAGGCTTCTTTAAACGACGATCTTTCCATTTGGTAAATTGATGAAACGATCGAATGTAGCACACGGTCGGCTTCAACGACGCTCGCCACAAAAGTATCGTCGTATTCGCGTCGCATCTCCGAAAGATACAACGGGGTAGGCATTCTCTATCCGGCTTTCTAAATCTTATTAACCAATTAAGGTCGCATCTGGATTTAGATGTATTAGAATACTTTGGCGGAGGTACATCAAGTCTGGGATGTCAAACGTATAATAAAACAAGACGTGACTTCAGGACATTGACCTCCATAGTTTACAAATGACCGCCATTGAACTTATTTCCCTATGCGACCTTTGACCCCTTCCTCTGGGAATAATCACTCCACAGTTTAACGTCTCTTATCTTCAGAGTAAATCTTCTTTTGAAAGTATTTCAAATTGCTTTTTTCCTAAATGTGACAGCGGGGACGAAGATTTAGGTTGGAAATTTAAAAAATACAAAATCCAAGATAGTAAATAACTTATGAGGTGTAAAAGAGCAAATATATCACGACGACGGTTTTCTCAGCAATTTAGTAAGCTAAATAAATCATACCGTTAGAAAAATCCACAGTTAGTCATATGAATTATGAACGCATGATTTAAACCTTTACCTCATTCGCTTTCATCAATTTTGTTACATTGCAAAGATCACTCATACGAGGAGCAGTCTTTAATTCCAAAAATGCAATAAAAATGAGGCTATTGCTTGAAAAAATAACAAACTACAAAATCTGAGAATTCTTGAGTTTATCCAAACACGTTTCGTTGACGTTACCATACTACGTTTGAAGTGCTGACATTCCTAATGTAGAAATTCTTGTCATAGTACAACATGTCAGACTGAAAACGGTTAAAAATGTTAATATTTCCGGAATATATCGGTATGATTTTTTTCTAAAAGCGGAGACGCGTCTCATCAATAAAATCAACGGAAATCGCCCTAGGTCTGAGTTTGTTCAATATTTAAATTTCCCATAGAATAGGATTTTTACAAATGTAGATTTAGTCTCTTGGTATGAATAACTTGACATAAAATGAAAAGTTTTCTCCGTAAGGACCACAGAAGCTAGCAAAAAGTTGTCAGGCTTCAAATGAAACGAAGAAAAGAAATCTCATGGAATTTAATTCACCGTGATTGACTTCTGACGTCAGAAATCACGTGACTTGTTCTTGTCAGTTTGTCCCCTTTAAAAGCGTTCATATTAACCTATTATTGTGCCTCCGTCTACACATCGAACCGTCGGTTGTTCACCTTCCTGGGGCTCATGGTACGTTCACCTCGCTTCCCCAAGCTTACGTCATAAGGGATCACGTGCCCCATGGCCATATGCGTAGAAGACTTGCTAAGTAATTAGCACACGATATCACTCCTAGGTTGTTTTTCCCCCAGCATATTGTTTTTTACCAAATTTTCTCGAAGGAAATAATTAACCTGGTAAAGGAGCGATATGAATTTCACGGATCGAGAAGAAAATATGTATTCGCCTCATACTACGCTGTTAAAATACAATGATTATGTTCTGAATTATGGAGAGGAATTTGCGCAGAGGATTTCATAGTATAATTTTAAATGCAATTAGAAACAAAATGTCTAGTTGTCAACTAATAGCTTTTGTAACCTCTCTGCTATGGCTAAATATATTAACTTAAATAGGCTCAGTGGATAATGTAAACATTTTAATGTCTCGAGGTATGTCTACGTATAGCTCATGTTTTAGACAGGTTGTACTCTACACTCTTCCTACCAATACAACTGCTGACGAATTTTAATTAAAGAAGATGTTGTGTTTATATTACAAAAACATAGCAATGAGAGAAATAGGTTTTATCTTTATCAAAGGGAAATATTGCTTTTAAAATGCACCAACATTGCATACAATGAATTAACCTTTAATCATTATTTAACCGTTCAGTTGCACCAATAAACTCTAGCAATAGCTTAATAAATTATGTATTACAAGAGGTATGGAAGTTACATCATTTGAATTTTTGGAAGTTTGGGTGAACAAATTATTTTTGTGCAACAAATAACTGAATTTATACCTGTGGAAGTCTTATTTATTGAAAGGAAAGCTACCGTACTTTCTCATTTTGAATTGTCTAGCACTCTGTATCTTTTAACATTGGTTTAAAACATATGAAAGTTTTCCGTAAGTCAAACGCAATATGTCCCTTTAAACCACTCTCATCAACAAACTCTGGCGATAGATTTACTCCCAAAATACAATTCATTTAAATAGTTATGAATATTTCATCATTTTAAAATTTTAAAATTTGAATTAACAAATTATTTCTGAGTTATAAAGCTGTGCTTTTGTTCTCATGAGAACCATATTTAATGAACAAAAAGTTACAAAGGCACTTTAGGTTTGATCACCTAAGCTCTATATGTAAGAACCTTGATCTTAAAGGTATGAAAATTTTTTGTATCTTAAACTCATTATTTCCCTTAAAATTTTTATCAGAAAGGCATCGAAGAGGTGAGATATAGCTCTCAGGGGCGATTATATCAGTATTGAGATATGTTAAAATGTGTAAAGGTAGTAAATGATTTGGTCTGAAAACTTTTTTATAGGAAGAGTGATTTCTAGAGGTGGTAGCGCCTCCTGACCCCCTTGAGAAGACCGGGGTGCCTATTGGCTACAGGTCTTATTACTGATTGCAAGCTAAGTTCTGGTTTCAATAGCAATTCTCCCTTTTGTCTTTTCTTCCTAAAAAGTAAAACCTAACAAGTTATGTCAACAAACATTAAACTTCCATCCAAAAGTAGGCCCTTTTTGAAAAAAAAAAACATTTTTTTCTCTGTCTCTCCTTTTTTCTTGTTGGATGAATTGCATAAAGGGAGTCTTCAAGCAAACTAGATATGCACTGTTTTTTATTTAAAAATAACTTTGAGAAAATGTAAAAATTGTGTTACTTAATCAGCACAGCTCTCCGACCGAGCTCGACCTTAAATGTGGATTAGTGAATGTAATGTACTCCCAACGGCGAGAGCGCTAGTTTTTCTATTATCTTTCAATTTCCTCACACTTAACGGCTATACTCCATTTAAAATCAAACGTCCAAGTAAATTATTCATAGGCGTAAACTTAGATCTCTCGTGGAAGCATAACTAAGAAAACAAACCTGGCAGTTTGTTTTGTTAATCATTTTCAGCCTTGAAAATAGAATTTCGAAAACTTTGCCAGAGGACAAAATACCCTTGTTTTCCCTACTAAATTACCATATTTCTCTCAGATTAATGCTTACTTCATGCTTGTCTCACTTTACCCTCCCCGGAGCGAATGACTGACTAAGTTGTCATGACAACCAATATTATGTCATAGAATATAACCTTACCATAACCTCAAGCTTAAACATTTCGTTTTTTACTCTCTGACTTGAACAAACTTTCCATGTCTTTTCACGCTCAAGGAACTTTTTCTTACTTTTGTGCACCTTCCTGCCTGAAGCAGTTGTGCGAAGGTAGCCTACATGAAAAGCCTACCAGCCTCAGGTTTACTTCGTCTTCTATCCAGGCGGGTTTTACCTGTTTATCTGAAAGAATTAGCAAGAGAAAATCTTGCTTTAACTCTCCCTTACCTCTAAGGCTGTTTGTCAATAGATGTTATTAGGAGTTCGTTAGTTGGAATAAAGTCTGCCCCGCAGATAAGGTTTTGGTAACACAACTCTCCCTTGCCCACTTGCCAGCACATCAAGAATACGCGCTCAATACTTGAGGTTATGACCGCGGGTAGTCTTTCCCACTCAGCCGTTTCCCTCAAAGCAAGAACATTAGGACTGCATAATTATTACATAAAGCTAAACATTCCTTTTGATTCGGAAGCTACAGATTCGGGCGCTCAAAAAAGGCAGAATGCCAAGGTCAAGATTTTTTTGACGAGGCAGGGATTTAGATTAGTTCCGAGCTTCGGGCTGAAATCATAGATGAGCAGTAAGTGTATTATTACTGCTTGAATAACCCTACAGGCCCCATAATATCATCGGTCTCGTTTTACCGTATAAACCAGTAATTGTAACGCTTGATTCAAGAAGGATGCTAGCCCGCCCTCTCGTAAAAGACTGTCAGATTTGAAACAGGCATAAAACGTAAATTGCTTGAAAGGTTTTTATTTTAATAAAACTGTAAGGACTCTGTCTGTACAATTCACATATCGGGTTTGTTTGTTTGTTTGTTCGTTTG
Source organism: Holothuria glaberrima (assembly GCA_009936505.3). NCBI lineage: Eukaryota > Metazoa > Echinodermata > Holothuroidea > Aspidochirotida > Holothuriidae > Holothuria > Holothuria glaberrima. The sequence continues at coordinate 292,709 of WURT03000018.1, forward strand.
TTTTTTCACTTTGAAAAGCAGTTTATAGCTATTTCAATAGGTATTAGTGGTACATCTTTCATAGAGTGAACAACATCAGTGTCGTAAAGTTATAGTCTTTATTTAATACGAAATTATAAACGATAGCGAAACTTTTTTAAGGCAGATAAGCCTAAATTTCAAGACTTTTGTACAGTATGATTACACCTCGTACTTGGTCTTTTCACAAGTTTCTTTGAATTATAAAATGATGAAGGAGGTTAGAAGTTGGTAAGTTTAACTGCAGTATTTACCCTTTTGTTAATCTAATAAGCTTTTCATCTCTTTTGTTTTCCTATGCAAGTTTGAGTACCAAAGCTATATTATTAATAACAGAAGGGCGTATTGCAAAGTTCCAAAATGCTAAAATATAGGTGAGCAACTTTTTGGTCTTACGTTTTAATTTTAATACATGAATCTGTTATACATGCTGAATTCAGCAATAGAAACCTTACAAGATAGTATAAAATATATGCCATCGTGGACCAGTTCTAGCCTCTGAACGGTTTATGCAAACAGAATAAGAAGAGTGCCACTTTTAAAAATTGAGGCCTTTCGCTTGTTTTCGAAATTGTCAAATAGTCATTATATCAAGGTTTAAATATGTCTCTGGTAGGCTTAAGATGTTCTCGGCTAGGAAAAATGATAAACTGAAGAATGGTTTGATTTTTAACCTGTTGCCTTTCTTCCGGATTGGAAAAAAATAAAGAATTTTGTAGGCTCTCATTAGTCCATTTAAAACCAGTGTCCCATCATATAAGAATAACTTTGTTCTAAATGAAAAGGGCAATCAAACATACGTTTCCAAGTTTCTTTCTGGCTTATATCACAAACACAGTAGTAACTTCAATGCACAATAAGTTCGCCACAACGCTACCTTTTAGTTTTATACTCCAATTGTCTTGTTCCAATTTGACCCATGCTAGTAAGGATACCCGACAGCCAGTGTCTAAATGGAGACAATATTCTCCTAATTACGACTTTCCAATCTCCTCTTTTTGGTAAACAAATGTATTAAAGGCTTGTTGGAATTAAAAAATAATCTTTCCGCTGTTTTAGTGCCCTGACTTTGGATACACCAGACATGTCACCGAGCTGCCGAGACCGAACACACACGGCGAATTACATTTTAACAATGATTAGATAAAGACTAATGAGATATAAATTGGCTTACCGACAACCCAAAACCAGAAAGCAAACATAAGCCTTCTGTTTTTGGTCCACTCTAAGTGGCTTCTGATTAATACCCATGTTCATTTTCATTACATTACCGTAATTTCGTCATGGCAGCTTTTTCCTCCCTTTCGAGCCGCACCCCGGTGTGATAAGCTCAACACCGTCCATGCAGCGGCCGATTATATTCGCCCGGTTCGACATAAAATGATAAAATTTTACTCGTTAACTCTACTTTCCTATCCTCCTCAACTGACCTACCTCTATACAACCTGCTGTGGAGTTGATCCCATTAGTTACGTCTTAAGCCTTGTGTTTAATCAACACATGACTAGAAATTGTGATTTTTTGCGCCACTTGTTTTACGCCTCTCTAAACATGGACGCCTTCTTGCACAGATTAGCTTCTTCACTTCATCACTGATTTTTTCACACCTTTCTGGCCATCCACTTAAGCAAACTTTAAAGTCCCTCACAAAAAAGTTAATTTAAGAAACTAGCTAACTTTAGCGTTAGCTGGTAAATCAAATAAAGATAATCCATTTGTGCGGCACCCGCTGCCTCGCCGCATTCCGCCCTCCCCCTCAGGCGACCGGCTCGTTGCCTCGCAGTATGAAGTCAAATTGTTCACCCGCGATTTGATGGTGGGAGAAATCATGGAGAAATTTTACATCTAGTCAACACAGCGCCAGATGCCGAAGCTGGCAAAATAATGTATTTTTTATATCTCTATGTACTTTAATAATTTGTTTCCGTTGTATTTCTAGTTATTTAGTACCAGTGATGAATTGAAACAACTGCAGTGCCAGTCGCTTGGTTTCATTTCACATCACGTGACCCATACTCAATGAGAACTGGGCTCTCGTGGCTAATAGGCTTAACATGTTGATTTAGGACATTTTTTCTTTCCTTTCCACATTTCAAGTTAAGCTAGAAATGTAGGTTAGTGTCTGAGGGTCTTAATTTGCATGCAAGACCGAGTTTGTGTATCTAAGCTTCGAACACGCAAGTAGGCTATACTAAGCCTGAGCGTGTGTTTACAGTACAAAAGAACAGTAGTTGTTGGCTTGTGGTGATCGCATAAATTATAGCTGACTTTAATAAGCAGGGAGTTGGAAAAGATCCCTGACTTAAGTGTATCCCCCGTGAGGCGCGGGACTTTTCATTTGCGTAAATGATGTAGAAGTTAGGCTAACAACTTTTACAACCCGCAAAATGCTCAGTTCATCTATTTGTAATCACGGAACTTGAGTGCTTGTGTCCAGTAATTTAGTGGCAACTCCCTTCTTAGAAAAGGTTGGACCGCAAATGAAGACCTCTTTCTATTAATATACTGCTACGAAAAATGGCGAAACGAACTAAGACATTATAACAAGTGTGCTTTGTTACATGTCCAGACACCTTTCAGTTTTCATGCATGTGAGTTTCGAAGCAAGAAGGCAGTCGGCAGTAACTCCTTTTAGCGGTATTTTATGTGACGTGGGGCGATTGGGATTGTCCGGCAGTGCAGTGGTGCACGCACAGTAAGCGTATTTACAGCACACGCGCACGACACAACCATAGAGACTATACTGTGACACAATAGAACCTTGCTCGGCAAAATGTCTAACAACCAAAGAACGGGTGATCACGTAACTTCGATGAAACACCTCTATAGAGCATAAGTAGTCGCTTCAATCATACCATGGATTATCAGTTGAACCTATCATATTTCATCTTAATCCTCAGAAATGTCTGGCATAATCTTTCACAACACTAGGGTTGTCGAGCCCGGGGAGCTACAGGGCTACTGAGCTCCCCCCCCCCCCCCTTCTCCATAATTCTCAGCTATTAAGTCTTTCTTCAAAAAATATCATTAGCTGTGCTTGAGAAAGGCCAAAAATTAGCCTAGAAAATGTCAAAATGTAGTCAGGACCCATAATCCCACCCCAATAATAGAAGCCTTTGGACGGCCCTGACAACTCAGATATCTCTTGTCAGACATATGCTCCCAAATTATCTTGTATAATTTTAATAGTTGCTTCACAAAAGTATTCCTTGTAAATAAAATGTTTACAATTCATACCGTAATTATATTCCTATACCTGGGTAGTGCATTTTAAAGTGCATAAATGTAAAATCAAAGCTGCGATAGGAATGGTTCCCTAAAGAGGCGATCTAGCTTCGGCTTTTGAAATTGCACCCAACACATTGGTTCTACACCGGAAGTCAATGTACAGCTTTTGTGGAGCCATTGGGCAGGGCTAAACTATGAAATTATGAAATTCAATACAAAATATGTGAGAGAAGAAATTCTGGTTGGTTGACCAGTTGCTGGTGGATAATTTTCTGTCCCATTAATCGTGTTGCATTTCCAAACATCATAATCAGTTTCAAAAGAATCTACACAGTAAGGGCACAAGCCGGGATCTTGCTTAGTATGGAACTAGATCTGGCTCAGCTTTGCGCCGAAATTCTTCATGCTATTGATCAAATCTATTTACTTTTGACTAAAATCTAGTCAAATATTTAACAAGATTCCGGTTCCTGCCTCTATTGACTAAATTGGTTTTAAAGTGTGTAAGCATGTTTCTGCACGAAAATGAGCTTATTCGACAACGTCCTTATAGACATTTCATATCAAGGTGCCACTCTCATTTGACATGGTCATGTGTGAGCACTCCACTGCATAAGTTATTCTGTCGAGAAACCAATACCAGACATTGAAGTCTTGGTGAAATCGACTAAACTACGACATATAAAGGTTTTAGAATGTATTAAGCCCGCTGATCAGTTTGTGAGCTAAGAGCTTGTGTATACTAGTAGTAATTACTGAATTTAGCGATTTTCTTACGATAATCTCGGTCTTAGACTCTGTATTCCCGCCTCTACCTTTTACAAATTCATTTCTTACCGTATAAGCCTCACAAGATGTTGTATGACATCTGTATGGTTTTTTTCCTCTTTTTATTTTTATGACGGTAACTTGCTTTTTTTCTTAGGTTTATGCCTCGTTCCGTTGACGCCCTCTACTTAGTTAACGGTAAAATTCTACAAAAAAAAGTGTTACTACAATAATTACTCCTTGCTATCGAGTGACATTTTATCCTTCTTCGAGTGATATTTTAACACAATTACAGTTAATTACCACTCCGAGCGGAGCGGAAATTCAGTCGACGTCTACTCGATTAAAGTGATGACTGTAGTTACGGTACTTATCTAGAAGTGAGTTTGACTATTTTACAATTCCTGAGTAACTCTTGTCTTGGTGATTGGTGATTCAAAAGAAATGATGAAGATTTAAAGATGAAAGCAAAAACCCACGATCCAATGGAATAATAAAGTATGAATAGAAAATCTTGTTGAAAAAATGTTACTTTCAACCCCAATTACACAATGGTTCTCTACGTGTGAAAGAGTAACATCATTCTTTGAAAAGTGAGTACAGTAATCACTCTTATACTGTGTGGAAATCAACAGAAATTGCACTCTGCTCGGAGAGGTGTGCAATTAACTCTAAATGGGTGCAAATGTCACTGGAGGGAAGGCAGAATGTCACCCGAAAATGGAGTCACTGTAGTCACTCGGAGGAGTTTCACCCGTTTACATATAGAGAGTAATCACTAGGCTTGTATATGTCTGCAGACATTATAGATATGCAGTTGCTTGAGCAGAGTACGAGGTAGCAACTTATCAAATTCTCACAGTATGCACGTCACAATGTATGTAACCTTATAACAATTTAATCGCTTATTAATTTATGATTATATTCAGTTACCCTTTTCATTTCTTAATATGCAAGATTCCTCAATCTTCCCTTAGATAGTGTCAAAGGGTTATCATCTAGATTATTTTTTCAAGGGTTTTTCGTAAGCTTTGAAAGCTTTCTAGACACCACGATATCTACTTCATGAAGCTTGAAGCTCCAATTCCCTTACTTTATTTACCCTGAACCTCTATTGTTCTATTTATACGAACAGATCAATGTTTCTTAAGATTCTGTTTTATTAGGTACGGTCCGCCTTGGAAGAGAGAAGCCTTCGTATAGTAACGAATTTGTGAATCTGCTAATATTTTTAGCGGGCTTCTACAGCTCTGGTCCCCTGACCTTTTGTAAGTACCTCGCCTATGTTGGGATGGTTTTAGCCGCGGGCGTCTTCTGCAAGCGGAATTAAATAAAATATGCCGAAGAAGATAGAGATAACAAATTTCCATCTTCTGGAAACGCCTTTGCGAAAAGGAAAACATCTTTTCTTACTTACGAGTGACCAGCTACAATTGAATTACCTAGTTGATTTGGACGGTACGGTAAGTCACAATTAGCCATTTGACGGCAAGCTTGTAAGTGTGTACCGTACTTGATCATTTACGAGCTTCGCATGTAGAAGACTGGCTAGGGCATCGTCTTTGCAAGATACTGCCAGTGCCCCGGGGCCCCTCGCCGGTTCAACAACCATCGATTTTGTGGCCCCCGTGTTTGGGCCGCCCGGAGCAAAACAAATGACAACAACAAAATGGGACAACGCTGCATCATCTCAGCCGGAGGGGAGCTAGCGGATTGCCTCTCTACAAGCTGACTTCAATTCGTTCCGTCTTGTTCACCTGACATTCGAGAAGAAGAGAGAGAATATAAACGGTAAGGGATGCAATACCAAGTTTAAAACTTCACACTGAACTCTACCAACGCGCACTTGACTCCGGGTGCCTCTATTAAACCCTTACTACATGCACTTCACTGGTGTCGAATCGCAATGTATGACCGCAGTGAATACGAGAAAGTCTTGAAATCAGGTCCCCGGATTTGAAGAGGCGCGCGATTATGAACTTCTATTGACAACCGCGTGTCAGGGAGACGAGGATGCAACAGTTCCCTTGGTTGTGACGATAGCTCTATCGGAAATACGCCTTGACAATTAGTCGCATTCCGAATCTCTATCCGCCACGCATTTTGAAAACTCGAGAGTTTATACTGTCACTGGATCGTCTGCTCAAGTGATTAGCAAAGAATTTTAGGCGCGAACCGCAAAAGGAAAAAGATACGAAAATTGTCGTCTGCAAAACTTATCTGAAGTGGATTTATTTTGCAAGGCGTTCGCGGTTCACTTGTAAGAGCACTCCTAGAGATGATATGAAGGGAAAGTGAAGGACAATTAGGAAGGAACAAAAGACAGCCACTAAGCATATTAAGTCACCTTGAGGTGGTAAGTTTATACCTGACATTATCATTTAAAGGTATGTTTCGCGAAACTGATAGAAAGGAATGACTAGCTTTTGTGGGCGGAGTCAACATAGCAAGTTTAATATGGATGCACGTACTGTACTCATTCCTCTGTTTTGACAAGTTCTAAAAAGGGAAAATGAGAATAAGGGAACATGCATGAGACAGTTTGTTGAGGAAGCACACAACTAAAACTAGACTACATCCATTTAATCGTACATCAAGGGAACAAATAGGAGGAGTATAAAGAAATTTGAAAGAGAGTGCACGTGACAATTCAGTAGATTTTTTTTTAGTCAAGTCGGACCAATGGGGTGGCATATGTGCATTCAGTTTACCTTCATGCAAACAGGATATATAACATACCAGGACAGTCAGAAGGGGGTTGCTGAGGGGATGTAGCCCCCTACCCCTCCTTCCCACCATAATTTCAGTTTGAGGGGCTTTCCTTAAAATGTCCAAAAGTTCTTAACAAAGTGTCAAAATTTAAGAGTCGAATAGTAAATTTAACCCCAAATTTTAAAAACCTTTGTGACGGCACTGTATACATGGGGGTTCTTAATTATCAGATCAGATTCTTTGGATATAAGTCATCAATGAGCTACAAATATTCTGCACGTCTTTTTCTGTCATAAATTTAAAAATAAATAGCCAAGAAAGGCGAATTTACACGTTATATGTATTCCTTTGCATTTTCACTTAATATAAAACTTGAAAAAAAAGGACAACGCATTCATCTGAAATCTAAATGATACTACCTTATAATGTCGTGCGTGTAGCCCCAAAAGAAAGCACCAAGGGAGACACATGTACTATTGAATTCCGTATTAATATTATGCACTACCCCTAGGCTACATTGGAAATTTATCCTATACTTATCATTATTTTGTCGGCAAGAATCGCAACTTTGGTGCGTAAAAAGCCCATCTAAGAAGTGAACCAAAAATTCTATAAATTTTAAAATCTCTGCTAATTTCAGTTTCTTCCAATATTCGTGGAAGGATGGTATTAAAGTCGCTTTGAGTTTCTGTATAAGACGGAATGCTTTATCACTTTGTGGTGAGGTCAGAAGCAAAGGAGTGTTTGCGTTTGAGAACTGTATAGTACCTTGTTATGTACAGTGACTTGCTCTCGCTCGAAAGGGTTTCAAGGCTTTTTCCCATTGTTGTAGGAATGTTAAGGCAGAGGGAAACTTACGTCATCATAAAAGTGGTAAATCAAAACGAAGATTACAAACTGTACAGTAAATCTTCGTAGTTTATTCGTCACACATCTAAACACGAAATAGGCAAAATAACTAAGCTGGTTAACCAAATTGGGTTTATTATCACTTCTACACCACTGTTGGATTAAAATGAAAACAACTACTAAAGGTGGTAGAAAAGTACCTATTTGGAAAAATTCCTGAATATTTGAGGGTCCTAGCATGTAATATGATGTTACATTTTGTGTAGTTTTTGAAATACATTTGTTGAAAAGTTTTTGAAATACATTTGTTGAAAAGTTTTTGAAATACATTTGTAGAAAAGTTTTTGAAATACATTTGTTGAAAAGTTTTTGATGAATTTCACCAAGGGGACAAAGAAGTGATTTTGTTTGTTGAAAATTGACGGTGGGAGCATACTTTAGCCCCATATCCCACGTTAATGACTGGGGGAGGGGGATAAAAACCCGCCAGGTAGTTTAATTCCTATTCCTCTATTAAAGTGATGGACCTGCTAAGACGGCGAATGTTTGTCGACCTGTAATTATACCTTGCTACTGTAATGAATATGTAATCTATCTTTGACTACATGTTTGTGCGAAAATGGTTCTATACGGTGCGCTAAACGAAAGGTTGATAAAATGCATACAGTAGCTTACGAAACTCTTGACATAATTTTTTCGAAAGGAATTTGTGACGCTTTATAAAGTACGTCGTACTTCTTTCTTGGAAAGTGTTACGATTTCTACTTACCAGATTTTACCACCTTTCTTTAAAACAATTACAGCATAGCTTTAAGATATGACTGTTGTGTTTACAGCCGAAAGGGTGTGAGGTAAAACTGAAGTTTCATAGAAATGATCGATGTAGGCGAATGGGCAAGGTTATCTTGTTATGTACTTGGAAACCGAAAGTTTGGGTCTCAGATAGGAATATTACCATACTACCAAAGGGAAAGGAAAGTAGATACTTGACACCTAGACCTCGACCGATAATATAGTACATGGCACGTGTACCCCACCTTTCGTCGATTCATGCTACGCCCTCTAAGTATACCGACCACGATGCAGGACTCGAGTTTTTATTATACAGTTCTATAGCTAATGTGTAACATGCGTAGGTATTGACTTATGAATACCCAATACGGAGGACTTAATTTAGAGTGTTTTTGTTAGTGTATATTCACCAAATTTGTTTCGAAGACCTTCTGTGACAACTTTACCACAAACAAGTTTTGTCACTGACTATGCTGTATCACGCTTCCACAATACGACTTCGTATTAGCACTAATTACGACTCATTTACTGGTGTCGATGTAAGGTTTCCATCAACCTTTACTTGCAATTCCAATGGTTGTCTGTGGTTACTAGACGTATTTAAAATTCAAGCAAAAAACTGTCCTCAAAAACTACGAACTCAGCTGGGGTAAATGAAATCTTGTTGAGATGACTACACCCAAGTTCAAATTAAAAAAGGTAAGAAAATATCTAAAACTACGTTAATTTTTATACTACCTCTTTTGTTATTCTCCGTGTGAACCCATTTTTAAAGTATGTATGCATCCTCGATTCATTCGATCAAAACAATTACCCCTTGAAAGCGTTCAAATATAAATGATACTTTTAGAATGTATACCTTCTTTAAAGGGAAAAAAGCAGTGGTCCAAAATTTATTTTAAACATCAGCTAAATCAAGTACCTTTCATGACATTTCCAGACATACATATCGACAAGTTGATGTATACCACGGAGTTATTTTTCTGTATGAATGAAACAATTCAGTGACCAAAATTATGACATGTTTAACATAAAACCATTCATGAATTAGAATTATATTAGGGAGTATACGAATTCAAATTGTTGTTACTGCAATTTCTGATCGGAACATACTAGGCCCGTAGCCAGACAGGGTACTGGAGGGGGGCGAAATGGCTTCCAGGGGTGCGAAAAATTTTTTAGGGGGGCCAAATGTGTAATAATGTATTAAGCCCATGGCAACTTGAAACTTTCTAGGGGGGCAAAACAATTTCAGGGGACTTCTCCCCCACGCCCCCCCCCCTTGGCTAGGGGCCTGGGACATACTCAGTTGCCCAACCTCATTTCGAAAGATCGGCTAATTTTGTCCACTTTTCCTCCTATGTCCTTTGTATCGATTTGCGGCATAAATATTGTACATTACAAGGGTAAGAGTATAGGAAGGCATTCCATAGGGGCAGGGCGGAATTTGGTGTCTGAAATTGGGGGAGAGTCCCCTTCCCCCTCCTACAATTATCAATTGCAATTATCCCTGCAAACAACCATTACATGAATTTTGCAAGAGAAAAAGACAAAACATTTTTGCCCTGAATATAATTTTTCTCGCTCTGGTGGGGCGGGGATGGACTGCCGCCACTCGATCACCCGCTTTATATGCCTATTTTGAAAGGAACCCAATACCGTAAGTTATTTTGACGGGATCATACAATCCAATGAATAGATCTGCTACATGATAAAGAGAACACTATATGGTCGAGTTACCACAGGGGCTACTGGTAATGCGAAATTCTGTAGACCACAAGTGTTTTGCGCATGCACTTTACGCACTTTACTGTCAACTTCTTATGCCAAAAATACCAAATGGCTTTTTTCACAGTTTGGAGAGAAAGTCTCAGTAACACTAACATCTCTGGAAAAATGATCAAAGAAATACTGAAACATGTTCACATTTTTTTCTGTTTATCGACTTCCAAATTATTTAGTAACTATCAAGTCAACACATTTCAATGCCAATCTATTTTAAGTGCCATATTTACCTGAATTTGTCAGTGAAAATGCCTATCGGTAACCCTGTATCCATGCTATAACATACAGTCAACGCAAAGAAAGCCGTCAGCCCAAACTGCCTGAGACTTTGATGAAAATTTAACTTTTCTCCAGTAAATAGGCTTCATTCTTTAATAAATCCTAAAATCGAGTTCAGATTTCGTCATGATTGCATGCTAGACACGTGTTTTCTCTGGATTAAATCATAAACGTAAGAGATACAATAGGACATCTGTGGAGGTCAGAAACCTTACAATGGCCCTGTGTTAAATTACATATCAAGCTGTAGGAGCGTCAGTGGGAGGCATTTTTAAACATTTTGGAAAACTAAATTTAGGTTAAAACTCGCTAGGAATAATTCAACTATTGATAACTTATAAAATTACGTATGTCGTTATAAAATGGCCTTTATGAGGCAATCATTGAGTACAAGTACAAATGAACCTAGAAAAGATAGATATATATATATATATATATATATATATATATAATGACTGCTGTTGCAAAATATAATCGGTGACCTTTATGTGACGAGTGAATGAGGCATTATCAATATTTAATTTCAAATGCGTACATCCGTGTTAAAACGATAAAAGTAGGCGAGTGGTGTGGTAAAAAGTGACGTATACAGCTCTACACACAAGCAGTATATACTACTGGAATGCTTCACTTAATGAAGACCCTACAGCCTAATGTTAATAAGAAGCCAATATACACATGTGTATATATGTCCCCGTGTGGAGTAGCGAATCCATACGTAATACCGTAAGTCTATTTAACTAACCATTTTGTATCAGCCGATCCTGACACAATAATAAATCTCCCCACATTAGAAGCTCTCTTACCTATGGGTTGTGCCCGTCGGCGTCTGCCTAGAAAGACAAACAAGGTGCCGAGCCAATTTCGCGAGACTTTCGCAAACCTACTGTTGTCCAAACAGCGTTCAGATCCCGCACCGTAATAGTTCCCATTGTTTCTCCTGATTTCGCGATATTTATATTTTTCGAAACGACTTAACTTTTCGCCGACGGGGCCTAAAATGAGCGGAAAGTGTTAATATTCGACGGGGACTATTAATTGCCTGTGCTGAAACCCTCGATAGATCTATACAAACGTACAGATACGCTGTGCTTCCACTGGGAGTTTAGCGAATGAAAATTAAATTAGGAGCTGGCGTTGATCACTTCATTAGTTTTGTTTTTATTCTAAGATCAACGAAAGTTCTCCCGGCTGATATTTGTTGATTGACATATTCGCTGCAATCCCCACTGTGGACGCTGATTTCACACTCCACTAAGCTCTCTGTGTACTATTAGACTTTTCTCATCACATTTTCTTCATATTTTTCTCACTTTCCCTCTCGCTTTTCTCATATTTGTCAGATGATAGGGGCCCTTTTTCTTCAATCGAATGTCGGAAATGTCCTTCCGTTTTGGTCCTGACGATTTGTGCCTTCTCATTCTTTGTTTCTATAAGGTGAAAGAAATGTAACGTTTATCTTACATATAAGAGAGTCGCAGAAAGGCGTAAAGCTATGTTGTTTTATTCAGTCACGTGGATAATGCATCGAAGCAAAGCTGTGCGATTCATCTAATATAAGTTTGATACGAGTTTAAGATTCGTTCAGTTCCCTTTTTGTCCTGTTATCATTCTATCTAATTTTGAATCTGAGAGCATTTTTTATACTTGAAAGAATCTTCAAGGATATGAAGGCCAGATTGAATATAGAGGATCTTGAGTGTCCACTGGATTGGAATTAAACCACAACTAAAAACTAAAAGACCCCGTACCTACTTATGACCTCTCTTAAATTTACTTCTGTACAAAGCAGTAAAATTCACGTTTATTATTCCCTGCCTCTGAAAACTACTTAACAAGAAGGTCGAGTTCCTTATATGTGAAAAAAGCCATACAAGCTATCGTTAGTGTTTTTATTATTTTTAATAGCCCCTTAGTGCACTTTCCTATTTCATGTAATTAGAAGAACGAAGTATTGGCCAAACTTTCTTGAGAGAACACATGATCCATCGTGGAAAAAAAGGAAAAAGTCTCCACATATTGTAGATATTTCTTCGTGCATAGAGAAAAAAACTTCCCTGAGAATAGATTGCTGGTAGCCTGGTTAATTTGATATGGTCATAGTCGCCATCTCGCAAATTAAAGAAGCAAGAACCCTCTTAGCAGGCCGTGGGTCTTTAACTCTGTCAGTCAGATGGATCGTTTAAGAACATATGTAAGAGCGGAAACAAAGACCACTATCGCCTTGCAGGGTAGTGGCAATTACGAAGGGTCGTCAGAGAAGCAAGAGTACCCATATAATCTAGGGCAATACTGCCTATTCATTCCCCTTGTATCGAACCGATGCAAAAATTAATCACCATATAATATCAGCTTGGTGTCAAAGCACGGTTCAATATCTGACATAATCCTTAAAATAACAAAATCAACATTTCAAGGTATGAACGAGATTTTATCTTTTCTGCCTGGCAAATATCAAGGTCGCAAAATGATAACATCATAAGACAAATAGCAACGCGTTCCAGCTATACTGCAACGATTTAAGATGATTATTGAGTCATCCTTTTTTGTTTTTACAAGAGGAACGACTTTTTTAGGGAGATGGGTTGATGATACCTCAAGTTGGAGAGTAAGATATGAAGATAACAATGTCAAAATAAGCGGCAGGAATCTTATTAGTCGAATATGCCAACGTCTTTGTACTATTG